>JAECUM010023179.1:0-23738 GCA_016617855.1 Megalonaias nervosa | reverse complement strand
AAAAAAAAAAAAAATATAACTGCTAGTTTAATAGCGGGAAGTGGTCTTCGTGTTAGACGATAGTAAGTATAATAAAGATCTTTAAACGTGTATCTGATCCCGCATTTGACATGGACGCGCCAGTTCTCAAGGATTAATCTGTGTGCGATTATCAATATTATTCGTATGATGCAAGAGAACCTAACGCACGTGGAAGAATTGAATTACAAGTTCAGGATACAAGCAAATATTTCTTACCCTCTGAGGCAATTATTGAGATCGAAGGTAGGATTTTACAAGCAGATGGTACAGGAATCGGAATTGGTGATCGACCTAGTTTTGTTAACAATGGTATTATGGGGTTATTTAAAAGTGCCATATAAATGATTGACGGAAAGAATATTGAATCAATTCAGAATGACGTTGATATTGCCATGACGATATATGGCCTTGCAAGATACAGCGATGATTCATCAAGATCAGCTGGTCCATCAATGATGTTTGCAAAGGATACAACTGATCATCCAGAAAGCAGAAACGTAAATATAGGTAACTTAAGAAACGCTGCAGAGGATAACCCTACCCCTGCAGTAATATCAATGAACGATGAATTCAGCTTAGGATTTGCGTCACGTGTGACTCCACTATCACATATATTTGGATTTTGCAGACATGTCAGAAAGGTTATTTTCGGAGCCAAGCATACAGTTGTACTTGTTCGAAAAGACAACGACAGTGATGCAATCTGGCGACCCGATGCAGTTGGTGCATGTATAGTAAGACTAATAAAACTTTCATTGTGGATGCCAGTAATGACTCCAACAATACCTGAAGAATAACGTCTACTCTCTTTGATGAGTCAAGGTGGTAAATCAATGTTATCATGGTTGACGATCACAACAGACAGTATTTCAAGTGAAGTTGTTGGTTTATTTACATGGCATATAGCATCACAGCAGGGTGTTTCTGCACCGCGACATATATTCATCGCATTTCAGGAAAATGCACGAGAAAACACACAAACAACGAAATCCAATGGTGTTTGACACGCTTGGAGTTAGTGAAGTTTCTTTAAGGATAAATGGGCATCAGGAACCATCCGAAGAAGTATTACTTAGTTTTGATCGCAATCATGTAGCACGTGCTTATCATCGGTTGATGACATTTATGGGGCGTGATCAGAATGTTGATTCTGGTTTGCAGATATCCCAGCGTGATTTTACAATCCTGTATCCAATCTATTATTTCTCACTGGAACACTTGAATTTGTTCAGACAATCTCTTGTTGATATACACTTCCGAGCTCGTGTAGCACGATCACCACCAAGAATACCTGGTCCACCAGTTATTCCTGGTGGTTACAGAACAACAGCTGTTATACTCAGCGAGAAGACAATGCTACTTGAAGGTGTTGGTGGCCGCATGAGAGTCATTGATGTCCCAGTAGAAAACATGTAATTAGATCGCTCATGATATTATAAATGTCATATCATCATGTTAGTGTCAGTCTGACTCCTGGTCAGATTAAAAAACTACAATCAGAAACAAAAGAGAACTGTGGAATAAAAATATCATTAAAAAAGAACAAATTCAAGGTGGTCCGAATAAATTATCACTGTCAGAACGTCAGCTCAGGCACTTCAGTGAGGTCAAACGATCAAAGACCGGCATACGACTTAATCTTTCTGCGGGTGCCATCAAAGACATCGCTAAGACGGGTGGTATTTTTCCACTTCTCGCAGCTATACCAGCGTTGATAGCCGCTGAAGCCCCAGCTGTTGTAAAAGCAGCTGCACTTGGTGCTGTTGGAACTGCTGCTGGAATGGCATTAAAGAAAGCAACAGGTCACGGAATCAAAGCTTCCAAGAAAAGGGAAAGGGTCTAAGACTGCCAGGAACACCTCATTCGTGGTACGGAAAAGGTCTAAGACTGCCCGGGACACTTCCTTGATTCTTCCTATGTCCAATTTTGATTTACTTGATGCTGCTGAGCAATTAAATATCAAAAACTTCAGAGGTGTTTTTATGCGTGATCAGTTACCGCACAAACCAAACAATGTTGAAACTGGTATCATTAATCTCGATAAAAACTCTGGTCCAAGTACTCATTGGGTTGCATACGCTATTGATCCACGTGGAATTATTTATTTCGATTCGTATGGACTGGCACCACTGAAAGAATTTTTAAAATATGTTAGTAACATGCAAAATATGTGGCCGTGAAGTACTCGCTGTGCTCGATGCTGTATCATCATCAACAACACCACCTCATAAAGTCGCGCACAAGTATACATTGTCGTCGACGTTTTAAACAGATATTAGTAAATATAATGGTAGGTATTTACGGAAGATCAGCTAAGACTAAAACCCAGCAATGTGATTTATCCAAGTATACAACTCTTGATCAGCTCAGGAATGAAATCGATGATCTTTTAAATCTTGCAAGTGTAGATAGTAATGAAGTCGTTATTTTTCAGGATAAACAAGGACGATTAAAATCAAGTAACATCCAGTTAACAGACATCCTTGTACGAATTACAAACGCGCTCAAAGAAAATATTGTTGTATTTGACGAAAACGGTAGAATACAAGATTTTGGAAATTCAATCAACAATTATGCTAAGAAAACCGGTGATATTTTCACTGGTATTATTGTCATGAAACAAAACAAAATTACCGACCTTGGAAACCCAGTCATACCTACAGATGCAGCAAAAAAACGTCGATGATCAAGAATCTAAGTTTATATCAATTAACGGTGGTATAATGCATGCATTTCTCGATATGAACAATAATGGAATTAATAAAATCAGATTTTGACGCTGCAAAGAAGAAATACGTCGACGATAGCAACATCCCGATGACAACTTCGTTGACGACAATCAACGATGGAATGATTGTATTTACAACTGAATTTTCTAATCACGTACAAACGTTTTTGAATTTTCGCAGAAACATAAACAGAACCATTAATAAATTTTTTGGAAGTCCAGCGGTTGTTGACGTAAAACTCTCCGAAATTAACACAAGACTCAACGATATTGTTAGTAGAATTCCTGATATTGTTAAAATAAACTAATCTGATTAAAATTCCTCACAAGCAGATCATCAACGTGGTATACACAGTATCATCAGGATCATCAACATGGTCACAGCAAAATAACACTATCAAACATACCGCGGAAGTCACTGGTGTGCATAGGCTGTCCGTGTTCAGCTCTGCAAAATTTAGGATATTTACCACATATCCATGGCGTCATTCAACCGATGATTTTTCTGGTACTGTGTCTATTGTATTAAATAAAGATGCCGAAGAAATATTTATACTGGAACCATCTGATAAAAAATTAACCTTACTGGTGGTGTTTGAAATTTGTCGCTGAAACACCTCAATTAATTACTTAATAAATATATAATGATCGACGTTCAGGAGTACAGATACAATCAAGTGTGTATGTTGCAAACCAAAATGAAAAATATCGCTGACGATTATACAGTAAAAGTAAAAAAATATCGCAGACGCGTGGTTGTCGTTGACGTAGTTTGTGTATTTAGTTTCTGCTATCATCGCTGGAACTGGTGTGATATTATCAACAATAACAATGACCGTGCCTGTAGTTGTAACAATCGTCGTTTCGGCTGCAACAACAATTGCTCGTATTTTCAGCATTATTGCGAAAAAGATAGCTACATGCACAAACGCAAGATTACACGAGTACACAATAAAATTACACACAGCAATGTTAGCATACTCTAAACTATCATCGTTTCTCTCGTCATGTCTCAGTGATAGTAAAACGTCCGATGAGGAGTTCACAACGAAAATAAAAACTTACAATGAAGTATTTGAGCAAAAAATAATGGAGCAAGATCAAATCAGTATTCCTAATTTAAAATAATAATAATAATAATAATAATAATAATAATAATAATAATAATAATAACAATAATAATAATAATAATAATAATAATAATATTAATGCCGTCATCGCAAGAACTACTACAACAGATCGGCGTTAAGACAGCAACGCCAAAAAACAACAATGATTTCAGCAAGTTCAACTAATCCTGAGTTATGCGCCGTTTTTCCAACTGCAATTCCAACTAAAGAAATAGCGGTAGCACAATTACGGTTTTATTATAGTTGGCCAAATATCAGATCAAAATCATTCGGTGGATTGCCCTCAAACAACTCGTTAGTATTTGCAAATAAGAATAAACCTGATGGAACTCCCGATTGGCAAGTTATTGATATTCCAACGGGCAGTTATCAAATGGAACAAATCAACGATGAGTTCCAACGCAGAATTAAATCTATTACAGGGAAAGAATACAAAATAGCTATTACTGTTCATGAGCCAACATTATCGTCCGCGATAGAAATAAATTCTCTCGACTACACCGTAGATATTTATCAATCATCGATCAGAACCATCTTAGGATGGCTTGATGTTGCGCCGGTTTATCAAGGTTCACCAGAACCAAAACGAGATGAATTTTTCACGACTGAAAAAAATTCATAAAGATTCCAGAATATAGAAATCTATATCCGTGGACAGTTGATGAATATTTTATTGATGGTACTGAAAGAATTCCTCATCTGAAAGAAATTTGTACAGAGGGACCTCCAGAATGGCTCTTTAGTACCCCTCCCCATTATTAATATAAATAAAGCAATGAATGATGAATTTGATCGAGTTTCCGTCGATGTTAAACATTTAATCACCAGCCTAATACAACACTACAGCGAGGACACAAAAAAGTATCATCGAAACAATTCATCACTTGAATCAAATTGCATCAGATTTTGATTATATCAAACATGTTTTAACTAAAAATGTACATTGTAAATTAAAATCGCTTATTCAACTTGTATATATTCAAGAAATA
This sequence comes from Megalonaias nervosa, assembly GCA_016617855.1. Taxonomy (NCBI): domain Eukaryota; kingdom Metazoa; phylum Mollusca; class Bivalvia; order Unionida; family Unionidae; genus Megalonaias; species Megalonaias nervosa. Next base: position 18,870 of record JAECUM010023179.1, on the reverse strand, counting down.
ACCAATAATCTTACATCTGTAATGAAGGTTCCTGATTTTGTTGATATCAATGAACTCTTTCCACGAATTCTTGAATCATGGAGAAAAATAAATCCGCCACCGGGTATGCTCAAACACAACAACGATCCATACGGTGGCCGCCGTCATATTTCACCTGGTATTGTAAATATCACATCGACGATCGCAGTTAATCTAGTATGTGACGTTATTGATGGCAGCTATCAAGTAGATTTTGAAGAATCCAGTGAGGCCCAGCAAGGATACATTTTATACACATTTACACCGCAAGTCCCACCAGGAAATTTAATTGTATCATAACCAATTAATCCTGTTTATCTACGATGTTATAATCCGCTATTATCAAGGATGCATTTCAAACTTACTGACCAGATCGGACACTTGATTGATCTAAGGAATGAATCATTAATTATTAATCTGTATGTGAGATCGTAAGATCTACACCAGGAAAAAAAATTTGTCAGATTAATTATCTGAATCTGATTCTGAATAAATATTATTATCAGAATAAAAAATAAATAATATTATTATAATCTGATTCTGAAGAAATTATTATCAGAATATAATTATTATTATTATTATCTGATTCTGAATAAATAATATTATCAGAATAAAAATAAATATTATTATTATATCTGATTCTGAATTTTTATCAGAATAAAAAATAAATACTATTATTATCTGATTCTGAGTAAAATATTATTCTGAATAAATATTATTATTATTATTATTATTATTATTATTATTATTATTATTATTATCATTTGAATTGAGTAAAATATTCTGAATAAATATTATTATTATTATCGGATTCTGAGTAAAATATTATTCTGAATAAATATTATTATTATTATCTCATTCTGAGTAAATATTATTATTATTATTTGATTGTTAGTAAAATGTTCTGAATAAATATTATTATTATAATCTGATTCAGAATAAATATTATCAGAATCAATCAGAATCTGAATAATTATCAGAATAAAATAAATATTATTATTCTGAGTAAATATTATTATTCTGAGTAATTATTGTTACTATTAATATTATTATTATTATTATTATTATTATTATTATTATTATTATTATTATTATTATTATTATTTGATCCTGGATAATTATTATTATTATTATTATTATTATTATTATTATTATTATTATTATTATTATTATTATTATTATTATCTGAGTCTGTGTAAATATTATTATTATCTGATTCTGAATAAATATTGTTATCAGAATAAAAAAATAAATATTATTATCATTATCTGATTCTGAATAAATATTATTATTATAATCTGATTCTGACTAAATAGAATCTGAATAAAATAAATAAATATTTTTTTTTACTATAGTCAGAAATGAATTATCCCTCTTGTTTAGCTGGTACCACAGTCACGGTGACGGTGTTAGTTTCGTTGTCACTACAGTCACTGGTGACAGCGCTTTCACAATCACAATCATCACTGACATTACAAGCAGACATAATCTCTCTCAACTGTCTTAAACAAGCATTCACAATTCTTTTTGTTTCGTATTCGTGAGATAATTCTGATCTAATCTTTTCGATTGCGTGTGCGAGCGAAACAAAAATTTTTTATCCTGCGTATCTGTAACCATTGTTAAGGATTGCATCATTGCTTGCTGAATCAACTTTATGAATCTGTACTCGGCTGGCAATGTATGTTTATTTTCAAATTTTCTTTGTTGTAATGATTCAAAATCGCATAATTTTCTGAGGATTAAGTTCATCAGATATTTTTATACCGTCATGTTGTAATTTTTCAATCGCAGAAATAGTAACATTAATATTTTGAGAATTCATTATATAATAAATATTTGTTTAAAATAAAAACAAAAATATTTTACACAACATATATTATAACCCCCATGTAAACTCCTAGATTGCCAAACGACATTCTAGCAAGTTCAGAGGGTGACGAAATATTTACACAACACAACATATATTAAAACCCCATGTGAACTCCTAGATTGCCAAACGACATTCTAGCAAGTTCAGAGGTTACATATATGATCTTAGCTCTAAGGACTGCATAAACCCCATGTAAACTCCTAGATTGCCAAACGACATTCTAGCAAGTTCAGAGGTTACATATATAATCTTAGCTCTATAGACTGCACAACACATAATTTTAACTATGCAGTATATATATGGACTGCACACAAACCCCATGCGAACTCCTAGATTGCAAAACGACATTCTAGCAAGTTCAGAGGTTACATATATAATCTTAGTTCTATAGACTGCACAACACATAATTTTAACTATATAGCATATATAATCTTAGCTGTATAAACGACACACACACAAACGGGGCCTTCTCTACGTTCAACAGATTTCTGCACACCCTCCCCCATAATCAACCCCGGGGAGTGCAAAAGTGCACCCACCACGTGGTGACATGGTGGGAGAGTGTACTCTGTTCTGTTGAAGTTCGAGGAAACTGGGCGGAGCCCCACTATATTAAGAAAAATTCGGCGATAATCGCCCTCCATCGACAAGATGTCAGTCACGGATCGAGAACTCAAGACCTCGAGTACGAGAATTCTACGCTCTAGCAATGGATCTCCTTACAGATATATGTTTCAGAAATTATTATGAAGTTACCTATGTTGAATAAGCCCGCAACCTACGTGCAACACAGTATACTACTGAATAAATCACAATTATTGTAAACTGCAGTGTGGATTTATTTCAATTTCCAAATATGCTGTATAAAATATCTGCATTCGATGATTCTACACAAGATATTTGTCCGCTGTATACCTGCTCACCTGGAAGATCTAAAAATAACTTACCTAGAGTTGTTGAAGTTATATATACTAGATAAGCAGGAAACTTACGGACGACCATTATACTGAATAAAATCACAATTATTGTAAACTGTAGTGTGGATTTATTTCAATTTCCATATATACTGTATAAAATATCTACATTCGATAATCACACATACATTTTCTGCACAAAATGTCATTCACGAAGTTAAAGTTGTTGTTGTTGTTGTTATAGGATTTAACGCCATTTCTCAGCACAAGATAGGCTATACATGGCGGCCAGTTTTAATGGTGGAGGAAGAACCCGGCAGAACCCGGAAAGAACCACCTACCCACGAGAAGCTACCGGCAAGCTTTCTCACATATCCACATTGGCCGAGCCCGAGACTCGAACCCACGCAGACAGACGTGAGATGGCAGTGATCCGTAATGGTGAGCGCTTTAGACCACTAGGCCACTCGGGGCCCCCGAAGTTAAAGTACATGTAGGCCTGTATACAACTGTGTTGCCTGTCTTACAGGTAAGAGTTAAAAATAACTTACATGGATTTGTAATATTACGTAGTAACAGGCGGGACAACCACTTAATTACTCTACCAGAGAGAGCTTTTGCTTGACAGAGTTATCTTCCTTCATGTAATATTGAAACGCGATTTTTTGTTCAAATTTCTTTGAAAATCCGGATTTGGTTATATTATTTGCAACAAAGTGTATTGAAGGTGGGACAATATCAAAATATTTAGCAGCTGCATATATCGAGTGAAACATTATTTCTTCGCCTGTCTCTACATTTACAGACTTAATAACTCTTGCGTATCTTAGACCGGATGTATTTCGAAACTTACAATTCTGATTCTGTGTAATAGCTCGCAAATTACACAAAGAGTTATCAAGTTTCCTGCCATTGATGTGATCGATCACTTGAACTTTCTCAATTATTCCATGAAAACACTCGCACACGAATCTATGTGAGTGATACATTTTATTTTCCCTGGCATTGAACATGTAATGACCAGTATTGGTAACAGCACCGACTGATTTTTTCAGTCGACAGTTCCTGATGACACCATCACGAAATGCCTCATAATTTTTAATGATGGGATGTTTCACAAATTCATTTTGTTCCATTTATATAATAGTATTATTTGTCTAAATTATTATTTTGAAAATCTGTCGAGATAGTCTTCAGCATTTTTTATGGGAGATTCATCGGTATTATTTTTTAAAATCATAATATCGTTTTAGCTCTCTGTGTTTTTTACCACCACATTGCACACACAACTGAGTTTCTCCCCTGACCCCAACACCACAACGTAAACACGGTTTTGGTCCTAGACCCCCTCTTCGAAAGCTTTGCATATGGTATCCACAGAATTCATTTACGCAGGCTTTGTTACAAGGAGTTGAATAACCGATCATCAGCCACTTGCATTTATTGTTTGCTTGAATCATTATATATATAATTATACTTCAATTTAAATATATATTTGTCTTAATTATAATATAGAGGAGTTTGAGAGATTATCTGTAATTAAGCCTTCTAGAGCCAGATTCGATCTTGACAAACTGCCGAAACCTAAATTTAGTTTTCTGATGCAAGATCTGGCTTTGGTGAATAGTGATATAACTGATCGTATCAGTAAAGCCAAGAAGGAATTTCGCGAAGATGGTGCAGCTAATGTGTGGTCAACATTCAGAATAAAAAATGTCGTCTATGCTACAATGAATGACGAGCGAGGAAGGAAGATTATTAACTATCTCTACAATCAAAGATATTTTATTCTAATAAAATTTATTGTAGAGACAGACGACGACACTTGGATTATCCGTGACAACGTGACCCTGTACGTAACGTTGAATAAAAATTCCAAACCAGGAACGTTGACTAGTATTGACAAACTAAATTATGAACGAGCGTATCCTGTAACTGCAGTTGTTTATGCGTTGTATCCGATAAATAATAAACCTAGCGTTGATGATCTCAAACCGATGAAACTATCAAGGATAAATTGTGTAGCTAAGAGAATTACAGAACACTTTACAAACGCGATACGCGGAAACGGTTAAAAGGATCTAAGACGTAAACAAATAAATAAGTGGACAGAAACAGTTAAAGATACCGGAGCGTCTATCAGCGACGTTGCTGAGCTGGGAAAGAAATTAATATTTCCGATTACGGTGAAAACACTAACCGGAGAGATTTTGTATAAATCAAAATATGAATCAAGAGGAGCTTCGATAGAAATTATTGATCATAACGCACTTGCATGGACGTCCGCGGTGACAATATTTCCACGAAACAGAACAGTTAAATTTCATAATGATCATATATTTGATTTTTCCAGAAATATCAGTAAGAGTGACCCTGTGTCCGTGTGGTTATTTCAGAGTTCAGAATCTGTGAACTATGATCAGTTTGTACGGCCTAATGGAGACATTTATCGTGCAGAATCTCTCCACGAGGAAATGAAAAATATTGCGTTGAAATATACCCCTGACGATGTCAGGGTTGGACAATTACTGAATAATTGTTTTACCGTTCTATCAGTTGCTGCTCACTTTGCTCAGGAGAAAAATTCATGGTCACCGACAAGATCGGAATTTCTTGTTGATATCCAACGTAGTTGTATCGAATACGGACACGGCGGATTGTGGAATACTAAATACGATTATAGCGACGTTATCTCAGTTGAGATGGTAGCATGTTATCCTGGAAGTTTTCTTGGATACGGAGAGTGTTCTGAATACTTTAAGATGTTCGGATATCCAACACACGAGATGACCAGAGTTGCAATAAATGGACCTCTGCCAGATTTTGACTTCACCGGATTCGCCTGAACAGAGTCATTCGAGTTTACGGAAAATCTCCATCTGATTACTTGTGCTTGGTTTGGCCGTCATTTCTCAAAAAAATATTGGGTTCCAATAGTACAATTACGATACATGCTTGATGTAGCAATATTGATATCGTTGAAAGTAAATGAAGCAATTATATCATATCGTCCGCAGAAACAAATTTGGTTGCCAGAATCAGATAAGTTTGATGCAGAAAAAGATATCAGGAAAGAATTTCCTAATCTTGGGGAGGATGAAATTACTGAACTTATTAATAACGTATCTAAATACAGAAAAGAAAATAATGAGAATATCGCAAAGGATCTCGACAGAAAAATAATCGGTAAGTTTACTCAGGGTAGTTCATGCGATCATAAACGACATTGTACAAGATTAATTATGGACGATTTTATAATCGCTGATACAACGGAAAGAAACACATCTATAAGTCTAAGTAATGCTTGTTTATCAGACGGAACTAAATTAGGTACAAATTGTGAGCTATACTGATGGTGAGTCACCGCAGTTTACTCATTTAAGATCTTCGATGCTCGCGTATGTTTCGATAAATTTATTATCGATGATGAACAAATTTAGTGATACCGCGGTTAGGGTTGCCACAGATTCATTTTATATAACTAAAAAATATTTGGATTTGCTAGAACAATTACATATTGGCAATTATGCATCATGGGACGAATGGAGAATAAAACACGAAAACATATTTAGTTATTCTGAATCTGCCGACGTTGAAATTAAGGGGACATACTACAAGAATAACAATCAAGTATCAAAATCTGCGCTGTTGCCATCGGTATATGATCCCGTGGCCAGACATAAGACTGTTTATCTTAATGGGTGTGGAGGTTCTGGTAAAACAACGCGTGTGATTGAATTATTCCGGAATTTTGATATGGTTGTTTTGACACCCACACATAAACTCGCCAGAGAGATGATCGAACGAGGAGTAAAATCTCAAACTTTTTATCATAGTTTCTTCCGATGGTGCGGAGACGCATGGACTCCATCACGGATGGGTGAGAAATACATTCCTAAGATTATTATCTGGGATGAAATATGCACGGTATCGTTCGAAGTATTAAAAATATTTCTTGACTGGTTATTGACAAAGAATACTGCTGTGATAATGTGTGGTGATCATAGTCAACCGCCGCCTTTTGTTGGGCAGTCTCCACATAAGTGGTTAAAAACATTTGTAGATTATTACGAAGAACGAAGAAATAACTGATGATCATAGAGCTATTGATGAATCACTGAAAGAGTTTAAAAGGTTAATCAGACTGCAGCCAGATAAAATACAGCATGGGATAATGCGTAAAGTAATTCCAGAAACTCCTAAGAATGATTTTTGGAATTTATGGAGACCTGCTGATTTGATAGTTGCAAGTAGAAAGATGGTTCGTGATACACTTGAACAACAATTATTTCTGTTACATAAAGACAAATTTTCAAATCTGCCTGTACCATTATGTTATCGACCAGCAGATACTCGACGACAGAATATTAAAGTTGAGATTCCAGGTTGCGGTGATAAACAAAATCTTGTATTAAATGATATTGGTTTAGTTCCTGATAGTGCTGTTGAGAGCGAATTAGCGATAGACAAAACTCCGTGGACACTAGGATACGCTATAACGATTCACTCGTCACACGGATTAACTATTTCTGATACAAATATCTGGAGTGTCGATGATCGGATCGAATGGTCAAATTTAGTTTATCTCGCAGTGTCTCGAGTTAGAAGAATATCTCAGCTGCGGAGGGTTATCATAGACTTGACTGACACCGATGATGTAGGTAATATCGACTTCGTCGTCATCAAGAAAAAATTATTTGGTTATAAGCAATGTGACCAAAAAAAATAAAAATAATCGCGACTTTGATCTCGATGCTGAATTTATTATGACACTGAAAGAACGACAGAATAATCATTGTGCGAGCTGTAACACAGTAATGTTGTGGCAATATTCGAATAATAATCCAAGACAGTTTACCGTAGATAGAATTAATAGTAGTCTTGGTCACACACGCGAAAATGTAATGCTGACCTGTCTTGAATGTAATCGACGTAGGGGTGCCAGTTTACAAAAGTTACGCGGTGGTAATTGTGTGTCTTCAGGAATTACTTGTAAGTGTTCGCGTACAAATCCACGCTGAGGAGCAGTTGAATCTAATCTATAGATTATAGGTCTACCCGTGGATCTTACCACGCTGGAAATTTTATGTATTGCCACACTCCAAATAGGATCAGTTGCTCTTTTTTTTACCCCCTTCAAGTTCACCAGGTTCATATAAATATCTTACTGTCACATTACCTAGTACTGGTTGAGAGAAAGAGTCATGTCGTTGTATTGGTATATGTTTCTTTGTGATCGCATTGGTAGGCTTGACAGAAGTTGCACGAGTAATTTTATTATTTAACGCAGCTATCACACTTGGTAACCTTGCAACCCATTCACGAGATCTCATGTCTTTCTGAACTTTATTCAGAGATATTTCCTGCGCACACTGATACCCAAATAACCGCTCAGCAAGTGTTCTATTAAATCGTTCAACGACTGCCTGATCGCGATGAATTGCGGTATATTCTCTTCTGATTTTAACATTATGTTTTTTCATCAGAGATGATACTGCCCCAAGAAATTCCTTGCCAGGATCAACCTGTAGCAGTTGTGGCCATCGCAAGGGTCCTCGTCGATAAATTCGTTCAAAAGCAGATGCAACTTCAGATGCTGTTTTAGTTGATAGTGGTTCTGCTTCTTTATAACTACTTGCAACGTCAACGACAGTTAACGCGTAGTTATATGTGCGTGATTGACGTCTACCAGTTTTAATAATATCGTGTGGTAAAAACAAAATATCTGCTTGATGAACTTCATTGGGAGCGCCGACATCAAAATGTGCATACTGAATATTTTTTTGGTGGTGGTAGATAAATTTGCTATATTGCCTGTCGTGCTAACCAATTTGCAGCAACAGAACGTGAGACATTTGCCGCATTAGCAAGTTTACCAATCGCTGCTCTACCCTTCCAATATCCTTTTGCGCAATAATAAATCGATTCCATTATTATGATAATAATCAGTTGATTAGTTACCAGCCCCTAGCACTAGTTTACCTTTCATCGCAGATTTTACTAGAAAACTAGCAAGTTGTTCTCTGAGAGATTTATTTTTCTCTGAGAGATTTATTTATTTTTTATGGAATTTAACGAGTGAATCAACTTCACATCTGCAATATGTCATTGTTGTAAATCTTTATTTTTATACGCAACATCATGAACGTGACACGCTTGATCAATCGCATTTATTGGATACTCTCCAGGATTTAGTTGATCTCGTTCGTCAAGTCGAATATCAAGTCGGGTTTCAGGACCACAATAATTATATCCTGGAAGATGTTTTTCTTCTGGGTATTTAGCCCATGGAGTCCCTGGTAATTTTCCCAGTGAAGCAGCGATATCACCACCTGTCTTCGTAAGAGACGAAATAAATTTGTATTTGCTTGTACCACATTTCACACACTTTCCTGGAAGTGCACGCTTTTTAGTTTTTGTTATTATTATTGTTAATCCACTGGTGGGGGTAGGCACTCTGCATCGAATACAATATAAATCCATATATTTATTATATTTGTACAACATGGATATTATTGACTTTTCAGCGACACGAGAGCAGGAGCCAATCAAACATCATCCAGCACTACCAAATTCTATCAGGCAATTATCATAGGTCCATCTGGGTCTGGTAAAACACAATTATTACTTAATCTGATAATGAGATGGCTCAAGTGGGATAAGTTATATTTAGTGGCACCATCTGTAGATGATCAGAGATGTTATGAAGTACTTAAAGATTTTAATGAAAACGCAAAATTGTTGGGTGAGGATGATAATGATATTATTGATTTTATCACCGATATTAATGAAGCCCCATCTACAGATGACCTCGATGGAATTATTAATAATCTCGTAGTATACGATGATGTGATACTGGACAAACAATCTAATCCAGCTCGGATATTTTCCCGAGGCAAACACAATAATACTGACGTGATTCATGTTACTCAGCGATATACACAAATACCTAAAGTGATCAGAGACAACTGCAATATTTTAGTTGTGTTTAATGAGTCGATACACATACTCTGCGAAATTTTTCATCAAACTTGGTATTCAGGGGATATGGAGATGATTAAGTTAAAAAACTTCTTTTCAAAAGCACAAGCTACCCCACACGGATTTATCACGATAAATTTACACGATCCTCGGTCGAGGTATCGTATAGGTCTCGATAAAATTTTTGGCTGACACTACAGCAGCAGAGAGGGTGACGACCAACAGTGATTGTCCGGGTCACGCCATAAGAAATGAAAACAAAACGTCAACGATAAAGGAACAAAATGAGCTAACCCAATTAGAGAAATCTCGGTCGGTTTGAGGCTTCGGTTTGGCGTTATTGATCTTGTATTTTTAGTTTTTGTAGGAACCTTTATTTTTCATAAATAAGGACTCGAGCAAATGGTCTGTTCACCCTCTCTGCTGCTACTGTTAATAGATATCTCAAAACAAATAAGTGTGATGGATAAATCAATAAAATATAACATGGCTTTATTACATGTATTTACTGGATTTATCTACGCATAATATCTGCACTATACAAAAAATTACTTTTATCTGCTTCATTCTTTCTTCCATTCACTTTTGTCCTCAGTGATCATAATTACACAGACGTACTGATGCGCGCTCAGTATTCTAATTGATGCAAATATTACACACTGAAATAACAATTAATTAATCAAGTATGACACAATGCAGTGGTTTTGACAATATTTTAGCAGTCGCTAGTTTTGGTTTGCAGGGAAGGTGTGTTTTATAGGAAGGGGTGATGTTGATAAATATTTTTCAATTGGCGGCATGGTTTGTTTCTTCAATTACTGAGTAAACAAGGTCACAGGACATGCATGATAGAAGCAAATATCTTGTCTCTCGTTATCAAATTGTATTGTACGCAGAAAGTGGAGGTTTTAAACAAGAATTTAGCAGATTAAAAGGTATTATTGTACTAGTATTAGATTTAATAGGACCAATAAATCATGGTCCTAATTCGTGCAGTAGAAGACTTAAAAAGTTACATAAGTCATATTGTGACTTGTTGACCTTCTCTTTTTCATAACTCCAATAAAAATAACTGTGATAATTGAATCTCTGACTTTTTATCCTACACCGGTTTCATAACTGTACAAATCAGAACTGTGACTTTTTGTCCTTTGACCTTCAGTCCTACAATCGGGTATGTAAGTCATTATCTCCTCTCTCCCACTCATTGTACCATTGCAGTAATTCAGCTGGGGTGGGGTGGGGGTGGGTTTAAAATACTTTAAAGTGTTCTCTTGTCAGGTCAGCTAAAACTGCATCATTCGCAGGTTTAAGGTGTTATGTGCGCTTTATCTGTAAGACCATAATTGACTGATGATTGTAATATCTGGAGCATGTGTCAAAACTATTCGGAATTTCGCATTCGCAGATATAACGTTTCATCATTTTGTTTTATTTTTTATCCAAAAGCAGCTCTTATGATAGTTCAGTGATTCGATTGTTTTTTTTAAATCAATTGATCATGTCTGAAATTTAAGGACCGGATTCGATCTGGTCTACTAGAACGGGAATAAGTGGGAAGAAGACTTAATCGGCATTGCCCAGGGATTATATTCTATTAACTTTCTGATCATGCTAATCGTTTTTAAGTTGGAATTACTTTTATCCGCTTTACTATAAAAATCACTTATCTACACAAATAAGCTTTTCTGTTGACATGACTGCTTGAGCTAATGGCTGGTATTCAGAATCAACACGTAGGAAATAATCGTCTCTCAGGCAAACCACAGAGGTGAATCTACCTCTATGACGGACGGTCACGTGATACGAATATGGCCACGCCCATGGAAACAAAAATAGAAAGGTCTATAGGTAACCATGGATATTACATAAATTATTAAACTTAGCATTTAAGTTTCCTTCATCAATTTCACAATAGACTACATTATAGCTCATAGAGTTTTATCGGTTACAATTTTTACTTAATGAATATTCTGCAGAGTTCCACTACCACATGAGTTGTCTATCGACGACCAATGTTTATTAAACGCAAAAAGGCGTTTAATAAATTGAGAGCTATCTTGCTTAGGGCTGCTATTCACAGACTGAATATCGGAAGATGAAGGTGGAACAGTAATAGATATTCACGGCATGCCCATGACGTATGTTACTCAGGTAAGATGAGTCAGTGCAGAGTACAAGTACCATATCTTTATGAAGTTCTTAGCTCTACGGATTAGATAGCTGTTGGACGGGGACAAGCAATTAATAAATCTCAGCAATATGGGCGTTATCAGAATTTTAAATTCGGAACAAAAAGTTTATACAGCTAATAGTCACTCCATACAAAGACGTTTTAATAATCAAATGCACAGGGCTCTGAATGATAACACTTTTAAAGATATCAAGGCACGGAGGAAACGAAGTGACCATAATATATCAGTTATTGAACACAGTGGTATTGAAAGAGCTAACAAAATATTTTAGATGTACAAAAACAGTTTGATGAGATGATGCAATAGTTCAGACAGAGATTCTATAGCTATGCAAACCTTGCAAAGAGTTAGAAAAATAGAATATCATTTACTTAACATCAGACATTATATGCATCCGATCTAATATAGGATAGACTCGTCGATAGGTTCCTTAAAAAACGACTTGGTGAAAATAATAATTAACTGGAAGTCTCCAATATCAACCGGAATTATTCCAGAAAGACTTGAATAAATATATCCAGCAAAATGACACAAAATAGTAAGATAATAAATTATTTGAACACAAAAGTTGGCCACTTGAGCAAGAAGATAGTTGTTAATAATAACAATTCCCTGACAGGGCTGCAGAATAATGAAAAATAATGAGAATGAAAACGAAATCAACGTTAATGAAAGCACGATTATATGAAAACATCTTGCCAATTAATCTGTAGCAGATCTGAATGATAATATAAAAACGATGAAAGATGTTACATTTATCGAATTATGCCACAAGTTACATGCTGAGGTTGAACACTCTAAAACAGACATAAAATAATACGTAGATCGAGAAGTGGCCAGCAATGTCGGTAGTTTCTTTCAACTGCAGAAATCGTTTATAATCTCTTTACCTGTCTCAAAATAGAAAGAATCACAACAAACACACTTTCGTCTTCTCTCTTCACACTAGACCGCCCTGTAACTCAGAATTAGATTGGAAAACACATATCCATCAAGTCTTGATTCTTTGTATTACATTCTTGGTTGCAGCTTCAATAACGTACACATCATCCTGGGATTAAAAAAAGCTTGAACGTGTTCAGCTCGGGTACATGCAACAGATGACACTCATCGGCATCGACTTCTATCTTCTGCTATGCACCGCATAAGCTAAATGGAGGACATAAAGTCTCTGAGATTTGGGCCAAGCTGGAAACTTAACACATATGACGCCATAGACCTGGTGTCTGTTAGCACGAAGTGTACGTAAACATCCTTGGAGAAAATAAAAGGGCTGAGAATACCTTATGTTGCATTTTCTGGACTTGAGACCTCTCGAACATTCAACCCGTACTTCAGGTCTCTAAAGCCAGTCGCCTCAAAACCATTTTACTACATAGAAAGGAAAGGCTGCTACGCACAATTAGTTGACAAATGTGAAAGACAAATAATTTCATTCACACTAATGAGTATCATTTATAATAAAAAGTGCAAGGTGACATATGGAACTAGGCAGTATTTTTATTCTTTATAGTGCTGGATCTAGCAATAAATGATTAAAGATGATGCATCGTCTTACGTTACAATTTTATATATCGCACCTTTACACTTGGCCAGGACTGCAGCACTGGACCCGGATATGACGGATAAGTTCTGACCACTTTGACTAGATAGAGTTCTGCAACTTGTCAGCAGTATAGTAAAAAATGTTATCTTTTTCGTCACTTTGACTACATTTGGTGACGTTGCCATTTTTTATGTCCATATACTTGCTTGAATTCTATTGTCAGCAGACGCTTACAACAAATTTTTATGACCGATTTGTATTATAGAAACGATTCTTGCGGGGCTACTACAACCGCAATATCTGCCAAATTTTTTTTTATTAAACAAATGAGATTAACACCTTACAACCCAAAGCCCCTCCAAACAATCTTGCATCCTTTCTTGTATTGTTTTCTAACACATCTTTCATCTTTGATCTCTTTATGTAAATCATTATTAATCAACCAGAAATGAATGACATTGTCCTATATTTGAGTTGCATCGGATTTATCAGGATTTTGCGTGCTTGATGAGGTTTGCATTTATAACAACGTTTGTTCTCTGATGACTTTTAAAATCGTTGTTGTATTGATTAATGCTATCAGTTTTCATCACCAAATCACCAAGTAACAAAAATACACTATTACCACAATAATATATTGTAGCCAAACTATTGAATCTAAAATATATCGCTAAAATCTTATCGTAATGTTTCCGCCTGAGTCATAATCTTTTGATGTGGCGGATTACTGTATTAATCTGAAGAAAATGTGGCGTATTGTAATGTTACAGCGCTGAGGAAGAGATTTTTTTTTTTTAATACTACTCCCACTATTGCAAACTTACAATATCCATAATAAACATAATTTGAAAATAAATGTTGACTACACATACACAACCACCACCTACGATTAGTCATAGAAAGCACTAGTGATTCTGAGTCCTCATGTGTTCTGCATCGGCTCATAGTAAAGCGAAAGTACTATGCAGCTAGTTGTATTTTGTCAGTAGAAGAAGATAGTGGGTGTTGGTGTATTTCTCGGACCAAAAATTATGAAAGTTCAAAACAATTGCAACAAAAATTTAGGAATAACTCGAACAATGTCCAGATTTTGTTGGTGTAGTCTGATCTGAACTTTTGTAGGAAGTTATTTTAAATAAATAATTTGGAAGCTATTGAGATTATAGTTTCGGTCATAGTTTGTCTGTGTGACCAAGTCTACCAAGTAATATATTACACTGCAAGAATACATCCTCCGAAACTATTATATATTGCAAGGATGTTAACACATAAGCATTATGGCTTTTCATTATAGTCTTCCTGACTTACATGTATACAGAGCTATGCTAAAACGAGAAGCACTTCATTTTCCTTACAGGTATCATTACACTAATTAAGCCAATATACGTCAATTGCATCTTATTGTAGTCCCTGTAATTAAATCAAATTAATATTATCTTTTATTTCCTGAGCAGCTATGCTCAGTACCAGATGTAATTTTTCACTTTGTATAAATGACATTCAGTAGTTTATAAGCAACACCATTTATTGTTCATGCTTGCCAGCCAACTCTGGTATATTTTCCTTTCCCTTCTGGGAAGTAAATCAATCCTTGCACGATTAACTTGGGTGACATGGAGGACTGCATGTCAGTTCTAGAGGCTGGACGTCAGAACATGCAACATTATGTATGTTAATTTTTAAAAAAAATATATTTGTTGTCCCAAATGTTACTTTACAGGAGACACAGTGGTCCTCTGTGTACAATTATTTCCTTCAGGCGATAGTTTAAAATAGATATAGATAGTATATATGAACACTAATCATGAATTGATACATTTAAACTTGTTGGGTGGTGCAGGATTCTGTATATTTATACTTCCCCTTACGGTTCTGGTCCAAACGCCTGGTTTACAAACTTGGCTTTTAAGAAATCGTTGATGTGAGATAGCATACCTCCTTGGATAAAATCGTACGATTTTTCAGTATTATTTTTTGGAAAAACTGTTTGTTTTTGTGTTTTTTTTAAAGTAAAAGTGTATTTAGTGCTTTTGTTGGTCAGACGTGGACATTGAAAGTCCGAAAATTACTAGTGGCATGAAATAGGACTAAAAAAACACAATACAACACACAGCAAATAACACGACACAACATAACCTTTATAACCTGGGTAATTTTGCGACTAAAATTTTGCGACTAAATAGCTCCATTTCGAAACCTGAAATTCTTTGCTCGGTTAGCTGTGCAATAAGATAACGGATTATATGTCTGCCTGTCTATTGTCTATGATCGTCATTATGTCACCATGATCATTCGCCGTTGCAATGAATTTCTTTGAGAGTAGGCAATTAGGTTAGACGTTGTTGGACAATCAAAGTTAAATAGACCAAGATTTACCTTCCTAGTCTTCCGAATGTAACTTCTCCAATTAAAGGATAGGGATATCGGACGCGTGCTTCTCTATGTTGGGGATATCTTTCTAAAATTATCAACCAGGTTCGCCCCAGAATGATCCCAGTGTATGAGGATACTAGGCATGCGCAAAACATCAACAGGATTCCAATTTCACCTGCAATATACCATGAAAATACATAAATTATAAATAATTTGTGATACCTGGCTTGTAAATGGCTAAAAACATCAGGCGATGAACCCAAGTGCGCTGATCTAACACCCACCGGTTACTCCATCAAGTCGTTCCCCCGCCACTTTCGCGGAGGTGGAATTGCTGTCATCGCAAAAAACTCCATGATCAACCGTCTTAACCACACTACAACCTTCAATTTCTACCACACATCGTTTGAACTAGTCCAAACCACACTCACACTGGAACAAAGGTCAGTCCATTTTTTCTGCCTCTAACGCCCTTCTCCTAGTAGAAAAAACAAGCTGACTGAATCTCTCATTTTGGAGCAGTTTCCGAATCTCCTGGATTATGGAGATTCGATAGGTGGCAACCTGATTATTCTTGGGGATTTCAACTTTCACTTTGACTGTCCTGGAAACCCATACACATCAAAACTCCTAGATTCCATTCACGTTTTCAACTTCAAGACAGTCAGTTAGCCGACCCACCCATAAACATGGTCACATTTTAGACTGGATTCTTTATAGACCTGATGACAATATTCTACAGTCTTCATTTGTGTCCCACGAACTTGCATCAGATCACCTCTGCATTATATGCCATCTTGACGTCATTCCCTAATCCTACACCTTTATTTGCTACTAAGAAAAATCTCCGTATGATAAACATAACCCAACTAATGCATGACATCCAAGCAAACCTAACAACTAGCTTACCTCCTACAGCAGAACAACTCGATAACTGTCTGCGTTCATTGCTTGACAAACATGCCCCAGCAACTAAGTGCAGAGTATCAATTCAAAAGTGTTCTCCGTGATATAGCAGTGTTAGAGACCAGCTTCGCACTGCTATAAGAGACCGCCGTAAAGCTGAGAGGCTTTGGCTTTCCACCAGACTCGCTATTCATAAGCAAAACTATGAAGCCGCTAAGAAGAATGTCACAAACATAGTCCATGCAGCGAAATCAGCCCACTACAGTACTAAGATCACGGAAAGTTTCAGCTGCAAAGAGCTATTCGAGATTACTAACAAGCTAATGTCAAGGAACAAATGTACACCACTTCCAACTACCTTCTCTCTAGTCGACCTTCCGGACCTGTTTGCAAATTTCTTCCGTGACAAAGTACAAACCATCAGAGATAAACTTGACAACACAATTTCAATTGACTCGTGTCACCATACAGTTGCGATACAGAATTTCAGCAACAACCGTTAGCAGCATTTGAACCTGTCTCTATGGATTTAGTACGTACAATCGTGATGAAGAGTGCACCAAAAGTCATGTGAACTTGATCCGATTCCGACATCACTGCTGCTTGAGTGCTTAGATCCAATATTGCCTTCACTAACTGATGTTATTAATACCTCTCTCTCATCCGGGGAATTCCCATCATTTTTCAAAACTGCCATTGTAAAGCCTCTGCTGAAGAAACCAACACTCGACCATAACGATTTAAAGAACTACCGCCCAGTTTCTAATCTCCCATTCATGTCAAAATCTTAGAAAAAGTTGTTCTATCCCAACTTGTATCTCATCTGAATTCAAAGTCTTTTTAGCAATGTACAGTCTGCATATCGCCCTTGCCACAGCACTGAAACTACTCTTCTGAAAGTAGTTAATAACCTTCTCTCTGCTTTGGATGGCGGAAAGATTACAGTCCTCACTCTCCTTGACTTGTCTGCAGCATTTGACACAATAGACCATGATATATTACTTCACCGTCTCCAGCATGTATTTGGCAATCACGATACAGTCTTACAATGGTTCAAGTCCTATTTGGTCAACAGGACACGAATTGTGTCCGCAAATGGAAAACCCTCCAGCCCAGTTGAACTATGTTGTGGTGTTCCACAGGGGTCTGTTCTTGGACCTGTTCTCTTCATTCTATACACTCAGCCACTCTCAAGTGCCATAGATCATCATCCAGTGTCTCACCAATTGTATGCTGATGACGCCCAAATATACAAATCTAGCCACATAACTGAAGTTGAAGCTACCATCCAAGGCGTAGAGAGGTGCATTTCCGATGTGAAATCATGGATGACATGTAACAAGCTGCAGATGAATGATGATAAAAACTGAAGCCATTCTGATTACAACACAAAGACTTTCTCATTCACATCCTTTACCTCAGACAATAAATATCAGCAACACCAACATTAAATTCACACAGTCATTACGAAACCTAGGTGTTACTCTTGACAGTACTCTCTCATTACACCAACATGTCATGAACATATGCAAGGCTTCATATCTTGAGCTGAGACGCATCAGCTCCATTCGCAAGTATCTTTCAGTTGATGCCACTAAAACACTTGTGTGTTCCTTAGTACTTTCAAGACTGGACTATTGTAACTCAAGTCTGTCTGGTTCGTCTCAATATCTACTCCAGAAACTTCAAAAAGTTCAAAACACAGCTTCTCGGATCATCCTTAGAGTACCACGATCAGATCACGCCTCCCCCTGCTCTGTACCCTACACTGGCTATCCATTCGATCCAGAATTAAACACAACATTTGTTCTCTGTGCTACGTTTCACTGACGGGCTCCAATCCAACAGACCTATCCGACCTCACCCATGTGTACACACCAGCAAGATACTTACGCTCTTCTTCTGACACTCGTATTCTCATTACTCCCACTATGAAGATGAAATCATATGGATAACGTTCTTTTGCATACCAGGGCCCAGCAACGTGGAGCGAATTGCCCACTGAACTTAGACACAAAGACACAGCGATCTCATTCAAGTGCGCTCTTAAAACTCACCTATTTC
>JAECUM010023177.1:0-49506 GCA_016617855.1 Megalonaias nervosa | reverse complement strand
TAGAGCGTCCGCCTCGGATGCGGGAGGTCGTAGGTTCGATCCCCGGCCGAGTCATACCAAAGACTTACAAAAATGGTACTAACAGCTGCCTCGCTTGGCGCCCAGCATTAAGAGGTTAGTGTTAGGACTGGTCGGCCTGGTGTCAGGATAATGTGACTGGGTGGGACATCATGCTACATGTCTGCGGCATGATGCCCCAGTGCTAGACATCACTATAAACTGCCACACTGCAGACATCGTAGCGATATGACTGAAAAATTGTTAAAGCTACGTTAAAAATCATAATCACATCACATCACAATATTACACGATCAGCCCAAATCAACGTCATAAAACAAATACACAAAATAATGGTCGAGCAAATCCTGTCACAGGAGTTTCATTATTACAATAAAGCTCAAAACTTGTTAATCACCGATTGGGTTAATGAGATGTGTATTGCATTTATTGACGTAGGAAGGCAATCGATAAATCATGGCAGACTTTTTTGTTCCATTTTCCTCATTATGAAAACGTGAATGAAAATATGAATTAAATCCTGTGAAAACTTGTATAATCCCACATAGCTAATGCATGGATGTTAAAATCAAAATATGAACGCAGGATGTCAATAAACTCAAAGCTTATTTATCAAATTATACTTTTGTTTCAAATAACACATTAACAGGATGATCCTCTTTGGGATTAGAATATAATGAGGACACAAAAAGCAATTTTGTGAACAAGATGTTTATTGATAATGTGATTGAAAAGGACTTAAACATGACACCAAACTCGAGTGCATACATTCCAACGAAATACTGAACAAAATTATGCGCACTGAGTTAAACAACTGATATAAGAAATAATGTTAAGAAATTAACACAAAGCAAACAGCATTTCATCTACCACCTAGGGTATCGAAATATGAATTTACACAACTTGGAAAAAGTGTTGTTATGATTAATGACCAAAGTGGAATAAAGTATGGAATTTGTAAAAATTCGGATAAGATTGGATCCACGAGTAGGATGTATGCAGATATATATTGCACAAGTTTGGAATCTGCACAATTTGTCTGGGACCCAAATCTTCACCAAAATTCGGAATGATTAGTACACAATTGAAGGTGAAAAAACCCAACTAAATGATCTTGTGCGTCCTCTTCTGCGTTCTTGCAAATTCTAAATGGCTCAATTTCAAAATATCAATCTGTTTGTCAAATTTACAACAGTGCCATACTCATAGCTAGGCCACATTTACCGTTAGAGAAATATCGGTCAATAATCAACGGCAGCTTTTCTTGACACCGGTGAGTATAAGGGGCACTATGGATTTCCAAAATACTGTTGTAAGATAATAAGTACATATCATCTGCATGTTTGTTTGTTTTTCTGGGTTTATTCGATTTATGGAGTTTGATTTAAACTATTCTTATTGTATTTCAGAAGTCTCATGTAACATTTCATACAAGGTTATTACAGATCGTATGAGTCTATTTTTTGTTAAGTATCGATTACTATATTATTGAAAAATAATGTGCTTCTTGTTATCATAACCTCGCTCACATCCTGTGTAAATATCTGATCAAATCGATCATGATATGTACCTTCACTCCTCAGCGTCTATCCAAATGATTGGTAGCCTGCCCAGATCTATGAATAGATGAATCAGCGACTATATACTAATTACAGCAGACAAATTTCTAATCTTGGAAGTAAAGTTTGGAGCATAAGTGAAAAATGATGATGTAAGTTTCGTTGGTGGTTGAAGTGTCCGTATTTGCTATAAATTTGATTGACTGCAATATAATGATGGAAGGTACGAGTAACAGACAATTTACCTGGATCAACATGCTGCATACCGACTTGGAAGGAATCTCAGTTGAGGAATGTCTAACAAAAACATCATCAGTTGTACCAGAGACTGACTGTGTTTAAGATCTTGAACTTACATTTAGTTGGCACAAGATAGCCACTATTTTGCGAAGGACCCGTTAAGCGATTTTACCTACCTACTTACCTACCTACCTACACATACATCCATCCATCCATATATCCATACATACACATACATACACACAAACACACATTGACAAGTTCCCACCGAATACAATAATCTAACGTTCGACTGTAAAATGGTTAATAATATGAACGTTCGACACTAAAATGGTTCCTATATGCTCTGTGACAGTTTATTTGATGTTTTTAATTTGCTAGTAACATCTTTGTATTCTCTGACCAACATATCTTTAATGTTCCATAGGATGATTTTGTGATGCAGAATAATGGCATAAAGCGAATGAGTATGGAGCACTAGAATCCCTGGTGACAGCATTCACTTCTTATCACAGTGGACTGATTGTTTTCTAAGTTCCTATTTAAAATGTAGAGCCATTTCATGAAAATGTCTAAGATGGTGAGAGATAATAGTACACAGTTATTTTATATTTATTGTACAGCTTGCCACACAGATTAAAATATTACTAGTGGTGTCATATTTGCTCATGCATTGGACAAAATAATAATAATAATAATAATAATAATAATAATAATAATAATAATAATGTGGTTAGTGTATACCATGGCCCTGGAATTAAAGCAAATTTTGAACAAGCATACCTGCAATTAGTAAAAATCTGAAAAGTTAACATATACCATATAAATGAAAATATAACAAAATTTAATGCCAATATTGCATGTCAATACAATTCTATCACACAGATAAATCACAGCTACCATTTACAAATTGGTATACGGTCATAAAATCTAGTATCGCCTACTAATGTTTGTAGAAGTTTAGTTTTTAAAGGCGGAAACATAAAGTGCTTCATTAATATCATGCTTTTAATTATTCCATAAATTCTACAGGCATTACATATAGATATTTATGAATACTTCTAGCGTTTGGTTCCTATGGCTGATTGTTTTTACTCGACCGTTTACACCTTGTACTGATATTCCATAGACAAAAACAAGCTTTAAAATACTCTTGCATTATATTAATTACGGCCTTCATGGTACAAACAGCTTTTCTGAAACTAATATAATTCTTAATTAGATTTCATCTAAAAGTGTTTGAAAGAGATGAGAGTGATATTAAATCATTTAATATTTTGATGTTGTCATTTAACAGCACTCTCTCTGACTTATCTATGTAAGCTGCAAAGTTTCTAGAAACAAAGTACAGCTAGTGCAGCAGTAGATAACATGTGGGGAAATAATCGCATCGTATTGTACACTTTTCGGAACAATTGAACCGAAAACAAATCTCTATCCCTTAATAGTTTTCATATTTTCTTAGATGCTGTTATAAATGAGTGATTCAATATCGTCGGACCAGGATGGTGTTATCAATACGGATACATCTAAGAGTTCATATTCCTTAACAATTTACTTGTAGAACAACTATCTACATTTGACTGCTCTTTGTGATGATCAAGCAAGTATCAAACGTTGTTCTGTAACATAATAGCATAAGTTTTATAAACTAGTAAATTTCAAGATTCGATAACATAACTAGTGAAACGCATAGCATGTATATCCCGTCATTTTCGTATGCCAGTTGAAATATAGAAACAAATTTAAAGGATTTCTTTCGTTTCGGTTATAAAATTGATTTTAACTGACTTACACAACTTCTTATATTGAATCATAAATATGTGTAAGAGCTGTAATTGGATAGGTAAGTTATCTTCTTTGTACATGCAGTGAATTAGCGCTAGAAGCCTAATAACTCGTGATTAGGTTCTCCAAAGACACCTTGATGCAGATCATGCGGGTGTAATCGAATTTATAAATCAATGTACAAAGAAAGTTTTGAAATGCTTTAAAATTAATTATGAACTATGATCACACCGTCTGGTAAATATGCAGACCAGCTCATCAGAATTGTTAGCTGGACAAACCAGGCATGTGTAACAAATGTATCTTGCATCGGTCAGCGAGTTACACATACATAGCCTGCTGAAATTGCTGAAAGAAAGATTTCGCATGTCTGGATTACTTCTTCATCAGAATGTATGCTTTAGTTCTTCAATGGGAAGTTATTTCGTCATTTCAGCCAGCCAAGTTCCAAATCATTTTATGGAATCCGGGTACATTGTTTTTAAAATGGCAGATATACCGTCCAATACTAGTCCTTTGCGTGACGTCGCGCAGAACAAAAAATATTCTGAAACTGTAAACTGACTTTACCGCTGCTAGAATATTGTGTACAGAAAAAGATATTATTCCGAAAGAACTAAAACAATTTTAGGTAACAATATCAGCGACGATATAGAGGGCGCCTACATGGATGAGAGTTTCATGTCGTAAGCATTCGTACAAAGAAGTTCGTTATTGAGTGAAAAATATATAAATATGATCGCAATTTGAATCTCGCATACATGTAGTTTGATAAAAACAATTATACATTTCTTTTATTCTAATAGATTGATGGATATCGTCCATGAAAATCAACAACACAATTAATAAATAAATTAAAACAAACTAAACAAAAGATAGAAAAAGAAAATATAAAAGATAAATAATTTTGGCGTTTTATAGCCAATGGTATAATGATAGAAATATGTACTTGTAAGCTGGGCATGTTTTCAACTTGTATGGCATCTACCGCGTCAACTTCCGGAACAGGATATTGGCTTACGGAAAATCCCACTCTTTACCCACTTGCTCGAAAAATGTACTCACAAACACTAACAGTTACTTTACAGCAAGAAATATGCAATAATAAGTATAATTTATGTATGGTTATTTCGAAAGTTTATTGTGTGCACGTCATATTGCATGGTAAGACTGATTTCCTTCAACTCAAAAAGAAGCATAGGGGATACTCTCAGGATAGACTCAATCAGAAAGCAAGAATCCCTATAATTGATGAATTCTCTGAACCTAGACAACAGAGTCGATTTATTTACACAACTTTGAAAAACCGATACGTGTTATGTATATATTTTACATTGTTATTGTATGAACATTGTAAGATTTTGGAGTAAAGATCACTTTAACTTGGTAAAATAACGAAGATAGTACAAAAGTAAATAATGCGTGTTGAACAGTTGAAACGATACAGTGATCTTCATATTGAACCGGAACGTTTCCTCTTAATAGGAGAAGCTGTCATAGGATACTATATCTTGTATGCAATATGTATTTTAAACGTAAGAAGAATACTATTGTATTGTTATGTTTCCCTTTTAAACTTGTTTAATACAGAACTGTCTGGTGTGTATGCAATTATGTCACATACGACAGCACTGTAAGATAACAATTCCAACAGGAATAGATAATAATAAATTTAAAAGTTCACATGATATAATTAGTCGTCTCAGAACAATTCCTTAAGTTGGGGTTTGCATAATAACCGTGGGCAAGCATAATATCGCGGGATCCAGGTGGGTTATATGAAAACTGAATCCGTTTTGCTAGCCAATCGGTTATGATGTACAATGCATAATGCAAGTCGGACGTGATTTACTAAGCACAGTTGGACGTTACCTCCTCTTCAAATGCCCCAGCTTTCTTTGACAAGGGTTTGTCAAATAACAATATGACTAACCACTGAAACCCCTCATAAAGCTCCTTTTATTTATAGGTATCAAAATGTTGTGCCACATTTTACCAAAGGATATTTGTAAATATCAAGCAGCTACATATAAAGAATGAATATATCTTCCTAATATCTCATCATCACCACTGCAGATCATCAGCTGAATCCAATATTTAAATATATAAAAATACTGTCCCCAGTACTGATAACAAAATCCTAAATTCGTAACCTTCTTAACACAAGTTTCTTGCATTCCATTCGAAACCGCCTATCCATGACACCGTAAATAAATGGATTTACCATGAAATGTATTGCAAACGTTCTCCAGAAAAGCTGATAGAACAAAGTGCTTATATTGTCAAGAGTGTCTATGAATTCTTTGTCGAGAAAAGTCAGTACTTCGAGTGAAAGGAATGGAGCGAAACTCAACACAAAGAAAACTGTGACAGCAAAGAGAATCTTGGATACGCGTATGGTTTTTGCAGTGTCCGACAGATTCTTAAATTTGTTCTCCTTGTTTCCCTTATTGATACATCTTCCATGATCTTTAACAGTTTTCGCATCATCTAATAAGTTGCGTTTAGTGTGAGGTATAGTCCTTTCTGAAATCATTTCTTTTGAATTAGTCTCCGCTGTGCAAGATGATGTATTTGGTTCGATATTGTAAGATACATCTCTTGTCTTTATTGAATTTTTATGTTTTCTTACGTGGCGCCACACCAATGTATAAAAAAGACACATTGATAATGTTAAGATAATAAAAATCGAATAGAGGAACATGCTGTAGCCAATGGGAAACATGGTATCCTTGTGCATATCGTCAGGAAAACATGATATTCCAGTGATATTTGCAATACCAGTTTGTACAGTGTTATTACCGTACATGATGAAGCACGGAATGGAGAAGATGAAACTAATGAATACGATGATCCCGAAAACAATTTTTATCCTTTTTATGGAAAACTGGGTTCCGTATGGCCTGCATATCTTTCTGTATCTATCTAAAGCGATCACAAATAGGACCAGGACTGATATCAAAGCGTTGAAGTAAGAAAACGCGCGGAGACTCTTGCAGGCTTGTGCGTTTGTGAACTTGTATGGATGGGTTAAAACTCCTATCACAAATGGATCGCCAATCATACAAAATGTGATATCCACTAGAGCGAGGAAGATTATAAAATATCTGTGTGTGGAGTTTCTCAGTTTGAGGACGAAGATATTGACATACAGAACTAGGGCATTACCGACTGTCCCGACCACCATGGCGATGGAGATAAATATAATTACTGGAATTAACAACTGCACTTCTCTCTCGTTCAGTTCATCCAATGTCCAATTCTTTCCTTCTGGAAGATCCTTCAAAGGGGTAAACATTGCGAATTGGAGCAGAATAGATTGATCACGAACTTCAATAGTGTTTTAACTTTCAGAGCAGAACTATTCTTTCAGCCGTCTTCTGCATTAACCTAGAGGATTTGCTTTTTCTTATCCCTGAATCGCTTTTATGCTGAAATCGAATACAAACAGCGACAATTTACATGACCTTGTAGTTAAATAAGAATCTATCTACCTCAATCAATGATCGTGTTTCAGCATCATTAACAATCTCTTTAGCGTAAGATAACATAAAAACTACATTAATAATAAAACCGGTTTCATTTTTGGTTTCACATTGGTACTATCCCTACTTGAAAAATTACAATGTGTCCATTAGGCATTGAAAATTATATCCAAGTTTGTGAATAGTCTCGTTATGCGATCGCATTATACGGTACGAGATCGTTTAGAGAGAATTGGTACAATTGCTGCCAAATATCAAATCAGATGTTGAGTAATCCTGTATAAGTAATGATCCTGCACGTTTACAAAATCATAACGATCCTCGTATATTTTGCATAAACGATAAAATAAAAAAAAAAAAAAAACGAACTATAACCTCATTTCTGGTCGATTTGAATAAATATATAAATCCTAACTGCAGCTTTAAAGTAGATGCAACCCGTCGATATATGATACGGCCATGACTAAAGAGAAAATATAAGAGATGTTAACTAGTCTGGCTTAAATTATCGAGCAGTAATGCCTGCCTCACGAGATTGTTGAGCAAATTATATTCACGTATTCAATTATACACATCTAAAACATTATTAAATATCAGCTAGATTTTATGAAATGTCCCATAACGCATCAGCTTAATGAATTTTGTGATAAATTATGCAATCCTTGGATTCTAATAAATGTATAAAATCGGTGTTCTAAAATAAACATTTTGGTGTTCTAATGAATCTATGTGTTTGTTTTAAAATGATGTGTGTAAGGCCTTTGAACTTGTCTGCATCAGAGAAACTGTTTTGCAAATTATACAAGGCTGGTATTCATGGAAAAGAGGTACATAGGTTAAAAGCTAATCTATGTGACCGTTATGAAAGGAACTTCTATTGTAACGCCCTTTTCTGCCAGGTGCAGACTATGCGGGTTGTCCACAAGGTTTGGTCGTAGATTGGTTTTCGTTAACTTTATATGTCAATGAAAGAACAATTAAACATGAATCACTAGTGTTTGTGGTAAAGTAAAATATTATAATGTTCTTCTTTTAAACCACGAGATCTATATAATTCGATGAATAAAAAGTTTTCCAACTTTAACATTTAGTATTCAACGTTGAGTTGGATGACACTAACTTCACAGTCTATATTGATCACTTCCATTTGAAACCAGTTGAAACATTACCTTTTTCCGCAAATACTAAATATTTATATAATATTGATAATCTAATTAAAAGAGAATATACATTCATAATAACAGCTGACAAGGTAACTTAAAAAATACGTACGCTTGTAAAACTGTATTTTTATGTCTCCTATTCTAGAATGTTCTTCAGATGTATGGAATACCTGGTAGGCAGAATAATTTTGTAAACATTGTATAATAAAGAAGAAGCTACTGGGATAATTCTTGAATTTGCCACATTTTGTTTGAAATGATTCGTCGGTAAGGTAAAGTGTTGGAAAGCCTTTAAGTAACACGAAAGGATAAATATTTGACCCGGGTGTATTTTATTTGTAATGATCAGACTGCCACCTGACGAATCATGCGCAATCAAGATGATTTTCAAACAGAAATCTATCAATAAAGGAAACACTGATACAAATACAAATGAACCTTTTGTCACTTTCTTCTCCCAACCACTAATAGGTTACCAAACTCACCAAAGAAATAAATTTCTAACTACGATCAAAGCATACACATATTCAGTTTCCCAGAATTGTACACACGATGTGAAATCATGTAACAGTCACGTCACCTTTCCTTATCTTTAAATTAGTGTCACTGTTTTATTGTTTTTGCATTTCTTATAGTCATTATTGTATTACACACCTAATTCTTACCTGTGATTTTGGATTAAGTAACATGCTCAGTTTTGTAGAATTGAATAATTACTTTCTTCTTAATGTGTAATAATTAGTCGTAGTGAGTGTGACAATTTGTTTAATCGAAACTTTTGTAAGACTATGACCGTGTTATTGTTTTCGCTCTATCTTTCTTTCTCTTCATTAATGTTTTCTTTCGTTCACATGTGTGCGTTTTTCTCTTTAGTTCTTTTCCTGTTGAGAAAGTTAGAATCTCAGTTTGCCTATTTGGCATTTGTCGTACGGACAGTATACCTAGTATTACTAGAGAAAGAGCATCAACGTATAATGTGTAGCAATAACTATGGTACTTTCGGATTATTTAAAATCGAAACATTCAAAATGAATACTTATCTATTAAAATATAGACCTCTTTTCTAGTCATTATATATTAAACGTTAAACACAGTTATTAGTGTTCCGGATATGATATGAGTGTGGTGGCCCAAACTGAACAGAAAGCAGCACTATTTTATGAAATGCAAATAAATAAATAAATAAATAAATAAATAAATAAATAAATAAATACATAAATAAATAAATAATCACGCTACATACATGTACGTAAACATACCTGTGCGATTTGAAGGACATTTTATATTTCCTTCACTTAAAATTGACATTACATTTTATAATCCATATGAAACAATTGATTGAGTATAAAAGTATAAAAATATGGTTTGATGATGTTGATAATAAGTTATATTCGTACAAACGTCACTATTTTATCTCAGTATGCTTACCTTCAATGGTTGCAGATCTGACATTTTTAATTAAGTTCAAACAGCTCCACTGTAGAGATTCAATCTCAATCAGAGCATTCACAAAACCTTCTTGAATCAAATACACAAATGCGGACAATATATCCGGGACATTACATTGTTAAGTCGTATAAGCTGTCCATTATGGTTGTGGTATTTAGTACATTTTAGTGGGAGCTTTGCTTCTCAGCATTAAAATAGTCATCTTATTCTCATTCCTCAGAAAATGGATACGACACATCACCAAGGATATGAATGATAAGATCATCCCTCTGTACTCAGGACGGTTGATCAATCTGTCTCTTCAAGTATAAAAAGCAATAACGTATCGTTGAACTGTAAATTGCAAAATATCCTTTAAAGTAGTATTTTCATAATTGCGAGCAAATTAAATTCTCCCGTGTGCTTCTCTGTCTGTATGTCTGTCTGTCTGTCTCTTCATATCACATTTACTCTACAGTTTAAAGTATCTCATGCAGGTATACTTTTCATTCATATAAATAAATCTGTCTTTCAGATTTAACGTTTCCGTCGGACACTATATGGGAAGCTTGATCGAAATATCAGCTTGAGGCAACCAAATATACCAATCGAGATGGATTGCCAACGGGTTTGAACAAATAGCAACTAAATACTCGCGATAGAGTCCGGTTTACTTTAATCCGTTGCAAACACCGAAATAGAGTATGTATATTCTTTCCGTCCTAAGTCCTGGATTGGATGGGGAAAGGCGGTACAAGGGATTTGGCTGATATTCACTGGGATACATACGATTACAAAAGTACTCTGATTAATTATTATTTCGTTGATACCTGTCTGTTCCTTCAAGCCTTAGAAATTATGTATACATTTCTGTTGATACGCAGTTAAGTCACACAAGAAATTAAAAAGTGAATACTTCTTACTATGTAATTACATTCGTAATCTAAATTTCCATTTGCAAGATAAGATAACTACTTAGTTTTAAGACAGAATATCTCTTAAAATAGCACGTATTAAAATAGCACGTATTCAGACATATGCTCATAAACGTCAAAGAACATTGATCACATAATAATAATTGTATATTTCCTTTAAACCATGTGAATATTTGCCAATACATCTACCGTGGTTCAAAATTTAGGAATTTAAAAGAAGGAATGCAGCGATAAATTTTCGCCGGTACTTACTTTTACCATTATCAAAAAAGCTGGCGATTAATTAAGACTCGTCTAAGACAGCGAAAACATTAACGTAATCGTTGGTTCACTTACATGTATATCAAGAAGATTAAGGTGAACATTAGTTCGCAAAAAAGGAAACACGACAGATGGCTTTGAGTTCCACAAATATGCACTAACATCCACCTTTTCTGATCAGAAAAATGCTAATCTTTTTTAAATGTATCAAAATGTGTGACACTTTTAACTCGCATTGCTTTATGTGTGGCAGAAACATAACCATAGCTAAGCAGTCATTATTTAAATCTGCGATGCCGATGTTACACGTCCGCTTTCGCCAAATGATTTAAGCATCAAGTAACATTGCCTGGGATAACTACAGTATTGTTGGCAGATTATGTTAACAGATAATTAATATTTGCCGTTGTCAGCATGCAATGGTTCAGTAGATCTATGAGCTCAGATTTCTGGCTTGTTACAAAAAAATTGGGCTTGCAAAGAATCAAATTAATTTTTAAATTTTCGGTTTGTATGAAAATTCCGTTGAAAAACGTCTATCTCATTCGAAATGTTAGAAGGCATTCGTGATAATTTTAAATTAATAGAAGACCCAGTTTGCATAAACCGAAATGGTCTTCATAATCGCATCTGTGCAACTTTTTTTTATTTTTGATGGGGAAAACTATTTTGAAAACCACAACGAGAAAACATTGATTTATATTTTCTTTTTGCGGACACTCATGCTAGCAATATGGTATATTTCCTTTATAATATGTGCTTGCTTTGAATATTTTATTGCAGTCTGCATTGTTTTTAAGATTCGTAGCAAATAGTAAATACAATATGGTCTAAGCTTTGCTATTGAGAAAGATAAACCATCCACAACTGTCTTCTCGACAGAGTACATTCATAAAAAATAAAACAAGGGCTATAGTATCTGACTACATATGTCCCCTTCCTTCTTTCCGAGATGAAAGTAAACTATTCACTGGTACTAATTATAAGGAAGAATGAAAACAAGTCTAAAAATCAATGCAGATAAAGTAACATGTATAAGAGTTTTGCTGGTCATAATTGTTTGATAACGAAAAGTCAAATTTCAGTAAAAGGAATCGTTTGAGTGCTTATCCCATTTGCGACTGAAAAACGGAGTTAATGCTATATTGATCGATGTTCCGTCCCTTAACAGACTTGACTTTAGAAAACTCATTAATGATATTAACACCTAATTCCTTAGGCGCTTAATTGAAAACTCATGTTTGATACAAATGTATATCAAAGGTCCATCCAAAGGAACTGTGGTTTATTGACAGAAAGAATTTACATACATTCAAGATAGGGCCATTTCTTCTTTTAAACTGTTGTGTGTTGAAACCATCTCTGATATTCTTGAGATATAAAAAGATTTCCAAATTGGCTTCTCTCGTGCTCATATAGGATAGTAGCTTAGCACGAGTTTCATTTTCAGCAAAGTAGACATCATTATAGGTCTCTCTGTGAAATAACCGTGTCATATTGTTCGTGCATTCAGGGGAATTAGTGACAAATCGACTTAGAAGACATACGTCGCAGAAGTCATACTCGTTAAACGATTGACAACATTTTCATTCACGACAATTGGAAAGCCCCATGTCATAATTATCATTGGAACAGCAGTATTTTAAAAATCGTTATTCTGAGAGCTATTTTGGAAGTACGACTAACATAGTTTTTATTTAGGGCCAACCAGGTATCATAAGAAGTATATTGGTGAAATCTCATGTTGACGTATACATCGATTTGGAGAGGAGTAGAGATAACAATATTTTTAAGATAAGATTTTTCAATCAGGATGACAAGTAATAGCAAGAATTTCAAGACGGTTACTGTGGCGGACATATTGGATGTCAAATAGGTACCCGATCTTTTTCAGAACTAGCAAGACATCATAAGAATATTTTTAGTGAAAACCCTACTTTGATATGACCATTCAAGTAGGAGGGGATCAACATCAATAATTTAAAGACTAACACTGTGGCGCCCATATTGGACGCCACATCAGTAATCTTTACATTTGGAAATAACTTGACATCAAAATAAGTCTATTAATGGAAAACTCATGTTCATATGAATATCCACTTAGATTGATTGGCAATAACAAGATTTTCAAATGGCCGTTGTGACGGGGATACTGAAGGTAAGTTCGGCACCGTTTTCATTCAGGACTAACTAGACTTAAAAAGAATTCCTTTATATGAAAACCCATGCTGATATGGCCTTCCATTCTAGAGAAGTAGAGATAGCATTATTGTCAGGATGGCTGCTTTGTCGTAGATACTGGACGACATTTCAGCACCATTTTCATGTATAACCATCTAAACCTCATAAGACGTGTTTCAAGGAATCGCCCATACTGATATGACGATACATTTTGGAGGAATAACGATAGCAAAGGTTCGAAGATGGTCGATATGGCGTACACAGTGGTTCTTCGAGCAGCACCACTTTAATTTAGGACCAACGAGACCATAAAATGAATATGTGTGTAAAGTTTCACGGCAATCCTCCAAGTAGTTTAGAGTAAAGATAACAATTAGGTTCAAGACGGACCATGCCATAGGGTCTTCTGGTCAATTTGTAGTAAAGTCTTAACATGCCTCGACTCGTATGGTTTTCTCTACAACGATGCGTCTATACTGAGAAATATATATTTGTTCATGTGCATTCGAACATTTAATGTCATTGAATATTTAACACTAAGGTGTTTCTTTGGGATCATTATATGAGCTTAATTAGTGCTGCGAGTCCTATACCGATCGGACAAACCCTTCCCTGTTCGTACACACGATTTCAAGTTATTATGAATTGCCTTAAAGATGTTAACAATTTTTCATGTACGCCCTTACCGGCTATGTTCAGGAACAAACTGGTGTGTTGAACCTCATCAAAGGCCTTTGAAGAGTCAAGGCATAGAAACGACCCCCTCCGTCATGAAAAACATTTTGGAACTTTGGCTCTAATGAGAACATGTTATCTATAACAGAATAGCCTTCTTAAAATCCAGCATAAGCTTCATCTATATTATTATTTGTCTCAGCCCAGATACAAAGTCTATAAGTCAGAAATGTATAACATATTTCATCATTTCTTACTCATTTTTGTACATTGAATAGGTAAAAGCCCATCCCCAAGTAAACAATAGACGTAATTATAGCACAAAATACTAGTAACATCTTTGTACAAACCGGAGTGATGTGAGTGTAAGTTTCTTATTTTTTGTTTAAATTTTGCTCTAAGTCTTTCAGGTCTAGTACTTTTTACCCGTTTTGAGCTGTTTAATATTTGACCTTACTTCATACTCAGTAATTAGTTTATTTGTCATGTGGCATTCTTTCCCTTGTAAGAAAATTAGATATTGAATGTATGTTTTGTTCCCTTTACAGAAGAAACGTTCTGATTACTGTTCCAATTGCTATTATACAGGTTTGAAGGTACTGCAGTTATTCTTACACAGCTGTAATAATCCATTGATTTTGGTCACTTTCAAAGCGCTGGGCGACAGAAAAATATTCTGGACACATACTTACCTTGACCTTCATCTTGACATACTCCTTCATTATACATCAAATCAGGACTTTACTCAATATCTTCTTGGTAAGGAAGATCCCAAAGGTATCGGCGTAGATAAGCCAGATAAGTTAAGAAATTGAATAAAGCCTGCTTTAGTGCTCTTTGCATCTGTAAAACATAGATCGATTTTCAAATTGTCAATATTTGGAAGACATGGGATTGAAGTTATCAAGATAGCAGCGCCTCCTTGTACGCTATTGCTTGAACAAGTAATTCATTCATATTTAGGATTTCTATTTTGGATTCGTATTTCGTGAGTTCATGTGTTAATAACAATCTACAGACGTATGTGCTGTTGTGTTGAGATATAGCTTGAGAGGAGCCATCTGTTCCGATTATTAACTGGAATTACAAAGTGCTCATTGTACTGAAATTTCTTCTGGATTGTTGTAAAATTATGCAGAGGAATTCTAGACAATGCCGTTGTGATATATCATAAATGCTGGCATATCAGTACATTCTAAAATCTGACATTTATTCGGAACATTTGATTCTTTAGGACTGTTGACGGAACGTTTGGAAATGTTTTGGATTTAATTCATAATATTGTAAGTTCCTTTTACACTTTCATTTTATAACTTTCATTATTAGATTTTGTTTTAAGTTTTTTTAAAAACACTTGATGGTTTTGCTTCTTTCTGTTACTTAACGTATGACCACAGATTCGTAACACTATCATGTGTTGATAAAAGTCTTGCAGACAATTTGTTGGTGAAATTTTCTCAGCAATACGTATTTTTTATTTTGGGTTTCAGCTCCTTACATTCTCTATCCCACCAGGCATGTTGCAAGTTGACCAAATATTAATAAGATTTTCTGCATATATGTACAGCGGCTGTTGTGTACATTTCAATTGCTTTATATACTATTTGTTAGCATCTATTTAAAACATGTGCAATATGCAATACAGGGAGGTATTCATTTCTGACAGAAAGTGAAAATAAATCGCATATATTGTTTCCTCTGTTATCTATAGTTGAAATAATGTCATGTTATACATTTATTAGAGTGATCAGACCTGATAGGGTCTCAAATTTCAACAGATGTTTTACTGGGAGACGCATAAATTCGGCATGTTGTTTCTATGTTTGTTTCTATTAATCGAGTTTACTTCTAAAACAACAATAAAGAGGCGAAGAGTGTTCACCCCACAGCGATGATCAAACAACTGAATAAATACTTGCAAATAAACACTAGTCAAAACGTCTATCACCTGTGAAAATATCAAAAGCAGAACACGAGCAAATAGACTTGATATCGATTATAGCCGCGGCACCTATGTATCTTCCATGTCATAATCGGTTGACACATATTCGTTTTAACCTTGCGGATCAAGACAGGCATTTATTTATCTCGGAAGGTGAAATATGGACGATGCAACTGCACATTAGATGTGGATCTGATATGAATGTTGTAAACGAGACATATCGAGACTGGTGTGAATGACGTTGTTCGAGGATTATTCACCTGTACACCAAACGTGCTCGCGGGATTGTCTTCAAGCGTTCCACCAATCGCCTAACATGTTGCAATGCGAGTCATTTATGGTATGAAAAATGTTATTACGGAATAGTTAAACAATCTGAGATTGAAAGCGGTTCAATCGATTCGAAATAGATTACGTCTTTTAGTGGCTCGAAAATCATAGAGGGTTCCATTGACAATACTATCAATAATGCAAGGTCCGGTTAGTAAATCAGTAAAGAAGCCGTTCAACAACGACTGTTAAATTCGGTGATTGTAAACCTGGCAATGTGGAGTGGATTTGGACTCGATTGGAAAAGGCACTGGAGCTGTCGCACAAAACACTTACGATAAAGACTCACATGAAAGGTATTAGACAAAACAATAATTTTTATGTTGCTTCACCATGGCTCAATTCGAAGATATATCAGATATCGCATTTGAGGCTCCTGTTCTATTGGAACAAAATAAATTATCAGCATTACACATACCCGGCTGATTAATCCAATCCAATAAAAGTGCAGAACACGTCTATGTTTTTTCTTGCATGTGAGGCTTTCTTGGAAATTGAAGGAAAACTTGTGCAGACTGAGGTTGGTTGTACCGATTATCCTGCCAATATCAGACTTGAATTTTTTAACGGTATCATTACGTTGTGTAACAGTGCACGTTATGATTACACGAGAACAGTTATGGAACTATGATATTTATCATGGATACTTTTCATAGTGCAGATGCTCAAAAGGATACAATTAGGCGACCAAAACTCCGCAATAACCCTGCTAATATATTAATACATATTTCCTTTGTAATGGCATGACATTTTGCGGAACACAATGTTATTAGGTTATTAAGGGTAGGTTGTTTGTTGACGTTTTCACTGAAAACAAAACACACACAAAATCAAAAAATCGATTTTAATTGATCGCTAGCCAAGGTTCCTATGTGATAACACTATCTCCACCTTGGCTTATCAATAATATATTTATGTGCTTCGGATCTGTGAATTTCATTAGATGCAGCGGTAAGCCACAACATCTAATCAAAATCAAGTTGTTCAGATTGGAACACTGTTCCTACATGATCGAGACAAGGGTAGCACACAACTTGAATGATCTGATAAATAAACAATTTTTCACTGCCGGTCCATGTTTGCACAAATACTTTTCACTCTAAGAGACCTATAATGGCTTCCTTCTGGCACATAATCATACTTTCGATGTTAAACTACAAAGTGTCCTTTTTAGGTCTATTCCCTCCACAATCTTCGGCCGATGTACAATGCGCTACGCTGTTGGTTAGTTGGCATTACATGTTAAGAGAGCCAAAGCGCCAATATATCTGTTCGATTCGCCAAGGCGTAGATAAGGTTATCATATCGTAACCTTGGTTAGCGAAGATGGGCAGTAATATAAACTGAAGGATTTTTAATAGCTTCAGTGTAAGTTGAGAAAATTTATTGAGCTATCTTTGTAAAGGATTAGATCGGATATACCCTAATATAATATAGTTATAAATTTGTTATTCCGTTGGGACAAGGACCATAAGGCGTGTGAATATTAAAGTTCTGAGTTGGAGAAAGAACTTATGCATATAACTATATCGCTTTTGTGCCAGACTATTTCATACATCTTTTTAAATTTGTTTCTCAGCAATAATGTTGTTGCAGTTTAGTACGAACAACTTGTTATGTTTTGTATTGATGATTGCTGTGCTGGGCTCCTTGTGGCTATCTGGGATGGGTGAGGATATTATGAACTTAAGACCTTATAGTTTCTGCAGTGCAAATTCGGACACTCCATTGGTCTCTTTTGTGTCAATTCTTCCTTATGATTGGCCCAATGGCTGGCTATTTAATGTTATACAATCTAATGTTTAATTACAAACTTGGTTCTGGGCCGGGACATGACAGTAAGGCGTATATTTTGTTTGGTTATGAGCCGGGACACGCGCATGTTCATATAACTACATTGCTTCTAAGCTAGAATATCACTGAAAGTGTGTTTCTCAGCGAAAGAAACTTTGTTGAAGTTTAAAGAGAACCTTTTCTTCCTACTCTGTTAATGTTTGGTACTGTGAAAGGACAAAGATGGTTCTCCTTGAC
The DNA here is from genome assembly GCA_016617855.1 of Megalonaias nervosa. Classification (NCBI taxonomy): domain Eukaryota; kingdom Metazoa; phylum Mollusca; class Bivalvia; order Unionida; family Unionidae; genus Megalonaias; species Megalonaias nervosa. The sequence goes on along the minus strand of JAECUM010023177.1, from coordinate 31,470 downwards.
GTAGACGGTCACACATTTACAGCGTGTAAATGGATCGAGTTGTTAGAGGAAAGTCACTCAAGAGCCTTTCTGAACGCCTGCTAAGGAGTTATACGGGTGGTTCTGTAAATATGAGATGTCTAAAGACCTTTTAAGGCTGTTTTAACCTTTGATTCTGAGCAAAGGCACAAGTGGTTCTGGAGACGAACATACTTGAATTTCGTGGCTCTATAATGTACTATGTATTTTTCATTTCTATTTGTTGTCTTTTCCCCATGGCTATATATTATGTTTATATGTACTGCGTAATTAAACTTTGTCCAAAAGTCAATTCAATAGTCTGCCTGAGTAGTGACATTTATTTGCAAACAGCATAATATATAGCTAATATTTCTTTATGATTATATATTAAATATCCAAAATATTATTAATGTAGGTAAACATGTTTACCTGTATCTGAGTCCAGGACATTAGTTTCTCAATTGGAAACTCCTAAACTTGTTGACAACTTAGAATGTTTTAGAAAAGAAACTGAACTACATCCTTTACTTTACTATATAGCTTAATGGCGTTTACTTCGAACTGTATTAATTTTTACCTTAACATCCTCAGTGGGATCGGTTTTACTGTTATGCACGGTTTTTAATATGGATGGATTTATTTATTCAAATTTTTATTCACTGGAATTACAGATTGTCAAAAATATTTCTGGACTTTATCATTATTTTGGAATTCTTGTGAATTCATTCAAAGAACTGTTGGTTTATATTATACTATATTATATGATAACACATCGCCACATTCCAGACGACCGGTACATTGACATATTCGAGACTACAGGCATATCAGCATATTCGATGTGTGTATTCATTTAGATCACCACTGGAATTCATTTTGAACGTTACACATTTGGATTTATTACATAACTATAAAGACTATATGTTATTTAATTCACAATACTGCAAGTTCATTCAGAAACTTTAACTTTGTATTCAAGGGAAAAACATTCTTTGTTGAATTAGATCTGTTTTGAGCTAGAATGTCTAATAAAAATCTTATTCAAGTTTGTTTCTCAGCAAGAACTTTTTGAACGTTAACAAATGCCGCTTGTTCTGTCTCTGTTAAATGCTTGGTTCTGTGTATAATGATAGTTCTGGTAGAGGGGGTATGAGAAAAGTAGAAACTGAATATAGGTATCGAACTTTGAATATGCTGATTTCACATTTTAACCGATCGCGACTCTTTTGTTAGAAAAAAATATGTGAAAGAGTTTTCATTTAAATTGTTTGTAATAGTTTCGTACAAAAACCTGCGTCCATCATTTCAAGTGTGAAGTCAACTTTTCTTAAGATTCACCTTGAATTTGTAATGTTTGTATATTCCATGCTCTCTCTCTCTCTCTCTCTCTCTCTCTCTCTCTCTCTCTCTCTCCCAGTGGGTGAAAAGACGGAAAATCTTTCTATGTAGTCATTGTCTAGTAAATAGAACGGACTTACATTACTTGATTTGAATTATCCACATCCGTGCAGATACTCAGTAGGCACTTAAAATGTTTGTCTACATCAATGTTACTATTTAATGCACATAAGGATTTAAAACCCACGGAGACTAACGCGGATCCATGATCCAAGCGACCGAGGTGTCATGTACTTTCAACTCTGCACTATAGGGCGGCACAGGTAGGAGGATGTTCCATTAGTGCATGTTGAAGGGAAACACGCGAATTTACAAGTTCCTGGCGAGTGACCAGCCTACCTAATGCATGGGAATCCGATGGGGGAGCATGTTATTTGGTACACATCAGATTGTTCCCCATGGCTTTGTCAGATCTATATGTATATGCAGTGAGGGGGCTGCATAATACTTCTGATGACGTAGTTAAGATAAAGAGGATAAAGACAGAAATAAAGGAGATATAATGAAAGTCCTATTTGACCTCTGATTTGGATTGAATAAAAATAATAGCTCGAGGTGATTTCTGATCGAGGGAATCATAGGAAAAAGGATGAACGTTCCATTAGACCACTGATTATTAAGATAGAATGAAAGACCTGTTTTACATTTCATAAAAAATAATACGAGAGAGAGAGAGAGAGAGAGAGAGAGAGAGAGAGAGAGAGAGAGAGAGAGAGAGATGCATAAAGCTCTACTTGGCCCCTGCTACACATGATAATTGGAGATAAAATGAAATCTTTGTTGTTATGTTAGATTTTTGTTGGTATTTGTGTGTGTCTTCTACTTAATTGTAGGTTATGTATAATTGTATTTTGGACTGGACCTTGCCCGAAATCAAGTTCATTGCGTACCTGAGTATGGATATTGTAGTCGCCTGTATTTGTAAGCAAAGACTACATAGTTAATATTTCTCTAGGAGTGTGAGTTAAACATTAAGATCATTATTAATAAAGGTATCTATGTTTATTTGGATCTTGGTCAAAGATTTTGGGATTCCCCCATGAATAACCTGTTGTACCTAATGTTTCCTATTTTCTTTATTGTAATTTTAGTGACATATTTTATCTGTTTAAAACTTATAGTTTAAACAAAATAAACATTGGATCTATATCCTGGCTCTACGTTTGTGTCTTAGATTTTATAATAACCTTGTTTACATGAAACAATTGTTCATTCTTGCGATAACATAGAAAGCAGCATCATTTGTATTGCTGTGTTTAGTTTTTGATTGTATGTAATTATTTATTCAAATTAATATTCTCATATATTACAGAGTGCTCAATAATATTCATGGACAGAAACAACAATTTTGAATTTAAGAGAATTCATACAAGGATATCTTGAATTATATTATTGCGATTAAATAAAATAGTGTTAGCACACCATCACACTTCAGGCGCTGGTACATAAGTACATTCAAGACTACGGTATGTTATAACTGCTGTTATTTGTAATCCATGCTATTTAGCTATGGGAAATTACTATTTGAAACAATCGGGTAGACTGCATATGAGACATTCATGAGTGTATTCATTTGCACAAAATTTCACTTCTCAGTGTGAGGTTGATAGCATTCGATGTTGACCAGTGCGCTCCCGCGGAATTACTGGGGGTGATTATCAAACATGCAGTGGTCAGCTATGAAGTTTTACAGATATAGGCAAAACCATGTTTAGAGGCGAGATGGGGAAACAGCCCCCTCCCCCTCCTTTCCCCTATGTGCAGATGAGCAGACGCCCATTATGATGGCCAAAGGAGATGAATTGTTCCTATCTCTATTACATATATCCTCAACCAAATGATACTCATTGGCTTTTGACAAGCCATGTTAATTTAAACAATATTCAATAACTCCTATGTTACGACCATAAAATATACATTTTTAAAAATATTGTATATGTGTTCATAACTTCCACAGATATTTAACTGATATAAATTCCAAATATGTTTAATTGATATTATATTTTTACAAATATAATTATTCATGTAAAGAATGACTCTCTTCCACCACAATCAATCTATGGATTGTTAGCTAGCCAAATACCGACTGCTGGATGTAATAGTGTAATTTCGCATTGGATATACTTGGTACAGCAGAAATTTAATTAACGTCAATCTAACTGTAGCCCGGTGGTTGTATGTTTTCATCCTGTTCGACGAGACAAAAATCGCAGCTAGTAAATTTGAAACAACTGTAAAAATGTAAACAGTGAGTGGAGTATACGCATAACGGCGTTTCACGTAACGGAGTGCGAATCCAATGTTTAGCATACTGTGGGATTGTGAAAGGTATCGTTTTATCCAGGGATAATGTTGTGAAGATATCTGTTTATAACAGGGAATATATTCTTAAAGTATCGGTTTATCACTGGTAATACGTGCTAAAATTATGAACTATTGTTGATGAATGATTTCAATGGCTAAATTACATTTCTGGACGTGTTTGATGTCCTTCTAATGCATGGGTGCATTGCATCATTTAAAGCATTTTACTTATATGAATATATAAATTCATTTCTCTTTTGTAAATTACATACATACATACATACATACATACATACATACATACATACACACATACACATACATACATACATACATACACACATACACACATACATACATACATATATACATATATACATACATACATACATACATACATATAATTATTTAAATAAAGTAATTGACATTGTTTGTGAGTACACAGTGAGTTCAAGTGGCTATGCAGTGTGATTTTCCGGTCTCTTTCCAAAGGAAGCCTCAATCATTAGAAGTGCACATTCTTTGTAATCCGAAAGTATGCCCTCAAGGTTCGTATCTCGACCCAGCCTATTTCCTTGTTTGTACTCATATTTCTTGCCCTATTTACACATAAGTCTTATATTCCCTGGAGTTCACCTATATTACATTACCTATCATGATATTCACAGCTCATGCAATTGCATTACAACTCATTTTTTGTTAATGCAGCAATGTATTTTTAAATCAGACACGATTAAACGAAATACAGAAATTACGCAAGAATCGAAAAAAAAAAATAAAAATAAAATAAAATAAAAACAACCCCGGAATGTTTTTATTCCGTATAGAGCATTTATTTTTTAATAAGCACAAGAAACCGTCGTTTATATTTGGAGGCAAATTTATTTCTAGTTCGCCTTCGTACTAATCTTAATGTAAACAGATCCATAATCAAAGTACTATAGGTACTGAGTGTATATGATATACTGATAGATAGAATCACAATGTTGATTAAAACTACAAGCTGACATAACAATTATTTCAGCAGATGCTGTGATGCAACAATTTTTTGCCATGGAAGTCATGGTTACTATCTGGACCGCTGCGTGTTCATGTCTGAACAACTTCCTTATTCTAAGAAATCTTCTATGTAGAAAGAAAGAAAATTAACATATTTTAAGGTTGTCGTAATGGCGATGGTGCCGTTCAGATCGGCACCATCTTCATGCGGAAAGAAATAAATTATTTTAACAGTCTTTAAAGGAAGGCCAAATGCCGAAAAACAATCTTGCAACCTTAAAATGAACAAGATTTTCGTCCAGGATCGTCTACACATTTCTGTCGTGTCTATATGATCATCTATTGAAGAGGACTGGCTTTTATGATGGTTGCCTTGAAGTCGAAAATCAGATTAGCACAACATGCGATTAGGAACAATAATAAATCACATCAAACATATTTATTAACGAAATCTACGTGTTGGGGTGTCCATTTGTGTTAGAAAGATGATCGCTAACAAAATAATACAGCTATCTACTATACTGGAAATCAAACTGAACTATTTTAGTCAAGGAATAAAGTGATAATCATGTCATTTAGAAGGAGAAGTGATACAAAAAACCCCAACGATTTTACAAAATTAGCAAACGCTGAAATTGGAGCTAAGAAATCAGGTACAAGACTAATTTTGCACTAAACGTTCATATATATTTTAAAAATAAGCCCCGTAAAACAGTCGATAAAATACTTCGTTTAGAGTTGTTACTTTTATGTTAACAAGGCTATTGAAGTGAAACGACAGTTCTTGAGTCTTGTTATAAACTTTCAGGCGGACATTAATTGTGTCACTTAAACTCTAATTCATTAAACCTACCCGAGACGTTTTTTAAATAAAAAAGATAAGTAGTCTTTTCTGTCATGCCTATATGATCATCTGTTCAGGAGGACTAGCCTCCGACGTCAATTTGTGTTAATTAAAGCTTCACCAGTTCTGAAGACTATACTAGTGTCAAACACAGTAAATATTTATCCGCAACAGAAAATTCCCAAAATTGCAATCTTTTCAAAACAAGATTCTTGCATTCCTTTCGAAACTTCTTATCCATTACACCGTAAATAAATGGATTTACCATAAAGTTTATCGCAAACGCTCTCCAGAAGAGCTGATAGAAAACCGTGCTTGTATTGTCTAGATTTTCGATGAACTTTTCGTCAAAAAATGTCAGTAGTTCCAGAGAAAGAAATGGTGTGAAGCTCAGCACAAAGAAGGCTGTGACAACAAAAAGAGTCTTGGATGCACGTATGGTCTTGCCTCTGTCGGTGTGTTTTTTGTTCCCGTTGTTTCCTTCATTTGTGTATTTTCCTGGATAATCAGGACGTTTTGGATCTTTGCCTGTACTTTGTTGAGTTTGAGGTTCTGTTCTTGCTGCAACCAGTTCTACAGAGTACGTATCCGTTGAGCAAGAATACACGTTTGTTTCTGTAACAACTGATGTAGCATTTTCTTTCATTAGATGTGTATGCTTCCTTATTTGACGCCACACCAGTATATAGAAGACAGACATCGATGCAGTTAAGATAATGAAAACGGCATAGAGAAACATAATGTAGCCATTGGGAAAGAGTGTTTCCCTGTATATATCATCGTGAAAACACTGAATTCCTGTGATATTTGCAACCCCTGTTGGTACGGTGTTCTTTCCATAAATGATAAAGGAAGGAATTGAAATGATGAAACATAGGACAGCAATGATCCAAAACATAGATTTCATCGATTGAATGGAAAATTGGTTTCCATATGGTCTGCATATCCTTCTGTATCTATCTACTGCAATCACAAATAGGACCAGAGCTGATACCATAGCATTAAAGTAAGTAAATGCCCGTAGACTCTTGCATGCCATTGTGTTTGTGAATTTGTATGGATGGGTTAAAACCCCTATTATAAATGGGTCGCCTATCATGCAAAATGTAATATCCACTAAAGCGAGAACTGTTATACAATATCTGTGTGTGGAATTTCGTAGTTTGAGTGCGACAATATTAACATACAGGAAGACTGCATTGCCAACTGTTCCGACCACCATGGCGATGCCAATAAATACAATTACTGGAATTAACATTTGCACTTCTCTGTCATTCAATTCATCCAATGTCCAGTTTTTTCCTTCTGGGAGATCCTTCAAAGGGGTGAACATTGTGAAGATTGGCAGATTAGATTTATCACTTACTCTCGATAACTTTCAAGTGTTACACCAGCACTATTGCAAAGCCTGTTCCAGCTTCTTTCTGCCGTAATTATTTCTTCCGTAGGGTTTATACTGAAAACAAGAAAATAATAGATAAATTAATAATAATAATAATTGACTACGTATGAGCTAAAACAAAACTCAGCTATTCCAATAAATCTTGTCTCATCTTTTTAGGATAACGAATTCATATGATAATATAATTATAATAATAATATAAGTCATATAATATAATATTTTCCAATATAATCAAACCCGATTTAGCTGGTTACATGTGTGCAACTTTAGGATGTCGACATGCGTTGAAGTTTAGATATAGACAATTATATGATTCAATAGGATGAGTCAACATGAGTCAATTAGGAGTCAATAGGATGTGAACATTGCATTTATGCTTGTGTCTAGTCTTGTAATGGCGTCTCTTTTAGACATATTCCAATACAATGGAGTGATGAAAGCACTTGTTAAAGCACATATATATCTTCCAGTTCACGAGTCACGTAGCGATCCATTATGATTAAGTAACGGCAGTATAATTTTACAATATCCAAAATCTGCTAAAATACATGTTTGTGTAAATGCGAATTATAAAACTCATATTTATTCTTGATTACACGTTTGCATAACATATATAAAAACCATACTACATTAGAAAGCAGAGCAGTATTGCCTATATCTGATACTGTTGTAGCTAATGAGGAAATAAAACGATGTTGAAATAATATGTGTGTAATAGAAACAGGGTTTTCTTTCTTTCACCAGACAGAACGGAAAGTGCTATCCCTAGATTCTGTAGAAGAATGCTTGATAATAGCAAGCAGAATTAATATTTGATAGAAATAATACTATCATTCAGGTTAGAGAATTTTTAAATTCGTACTCTACAGAGATTCGAATCCAGGTCCGCGGGTAAACGGCACCCATCGCCTTGCCTGCGGCAGGCGATGGGTGTCGTTTACCCGAGGACCTGGATAGAATCCAGGGATAGCACTTTCCGTTCTGTCTGGTGCATATTTATAATTCTATATAATTACTCCTATATTCCTTGATTTCTTTCATAGGAATCCGGAGTGACTGCGTAGATAAATGAGAATTAGTTGCCAGGTCGTCATGCGAGTGTGTCTGCTACGCACGAATGCATATAACACCGATTCAGCGCCATCATTTTTTGGTGATGCGTGCTTAGTCGTGAAGGAATATGGGCTGGTGCTTGCAGGCAAGGTGATGGGTGACGTTTACCCGTGGACCTGGGTTCGAATCTCCGTAGAGTACGAATTAAAAAAATCATACTAACTTGTATGATAGTATTATTTGTATTCAAGATATATATATATATATATATATATATATATATATATATATATATATATATATATATATATATATATATATTGTTACGTATATGTAATTAAATTGCTTGTGTGTTAGTTTAAAAATTCTTTTTTATTTTAATTTTGTTTCATTACATTTGATTGTAATGATTATTTTCTCGGGTTTCGATTTTTCTTTCAGTAAATTCTGTTTATCTAAAACATAAAAGGTGTTACATTAGCATTATTATTGGGTCACTCTGGTACACCGTTTTGTAAACACTAAGCGAGAACGATTGGCTATTGCCAAGAACATTTCAGCCTACGTGTTAGTCTGAATAAACAATGTTTTATTTTTATATCTTTTCAGTGTGAGAAGTTGGTACCTAGATAGGGCCATTCTTGCCTACGTGCTAATTTTCATTTTTTTTTTTTTTTTTTGTTTATTGCGATGTTCAATTTAGTAGATTAGGCAGGCTATCGCGTGGAGTACCATGTGACCTAAAATCGAGGCTTAAAACACCAAATTGGTATTAAATCTATTCAGTTGTATTTTAACCTTGAAGGCTCGAGAAGTTTCAATTGTTGAAGCCAGATTGTTTTTGAAGTTCATTTGTTTTAGGGATTTATTAATTTATTCTCTAGAAAACCAAACAAGTGTACTTTTTTATAAAAATTTATGGGACAAACAAAATTCAGTGGAAATCTATTCTGGAGTTATACGGAAAAGAAATTCAGTGGAAATTTATTCTGAACTTATACGGGAAAAAAATTCAGTGGAAATTTATTCTGGAGTTATACGGAAACATAAACTGTGATTCAATCGAGGATCTGTTACCACCACTCTTCTGACGTCATCTTCTCGATATTGGAATTTCATCGAAATTCGAACCTGGATTTATTAATACTGTTTAGTGATAGTACTTGTATTTTTCAATCTTAGGATTAAACTTTCGATTATATTCACAAACCGTAAGTCCTATTTTCCAATTTTTATATTGTTTTCTAGGGAAATAAATTATTTTGTTAAACTTTACAAAGCTTGTTGACTTCACTCTTTTCTCTTGTTATTTTTGTACGAGCCTACACGTAACAATATATATTGACCAAAATGTGCGATAATTATTCGAATATAGGACTCGTGGGTAAAATGGTCTCCCTCAACCACTCTCTCTCTCTCTCTCTCTCTCTCTCTCTCTCTCTCTCTCTCTCTCTCTCTCACACACACACACACACACACACACACACACACATACACACATATGCTTTCACATTGAAGCCAAAACTATCTCAGGCAAATCACCTTTGTTTCCAAGCAAATGCTCGGGACAAGAAATATAAACCAAATTTGACTGTAATATCAGCTTGTTGAGTTGGAATATTCAACACCAAACAATACTGGTAGTCAACCAATTTAAAAGTAAAGAAATAAAGAAATCGATTTGGGATAGATTTATTGATTACACTTCGCCCCGTTACAAAACCAAATGAGAATTGAACTAACTGTCTCTTGTTCTGATACATACACAACACAGGATCAGATCCATTAAAGCTGTTTAATGTTAACTCGTCTAGCTTGGTGCTTGGAATATCCATAACATAAAATCCTACGTAGCAACTTCCAGTTGCATCTGACAATTTCGACGATCTCAATTTCATTAAATTGCAGTCTTGAAAAAGTGATGTTGCCTCATTTTATTTTCTTATGTATTGCTAATATGTAATATATGAAGACTAAGAAGAGGAATAGTAGAAACAATGTGTTGGTTACGGTTTTATCATGTTATGAGACCGCTCCGGTGCATTTGTGAGTCCGCCTTGGATGCGGGAGGTCGCGGTTTCGAACCTAGGCCAAGTCATACCAAAGACTTTAAAAAATGGTACTAACAGTTACTTCGCTAGGCGTTCAGAATTAAGAGGTTAGTGTTAGGTCTAGTCGGCCTGGTGTCAGGATAAAGTGACTAGGTGGGACATCGTGTTGCATGTCTGCCGCGTGATGCCCCAGTGATAGACATCTATATAAGCTAACACACTTCAGACATTGGAGCTATATGACTAAAAATATTTTAACGCACACCCTTTCTCTCACACACACACACGTATCATGCTATGTGTATTATGTGAGTTTGATCTGCGAGTGGAAAAACGTTTCCTTTATAGTTATACGAGAACCGTGCACACGAACTACAGTCTCGATGCAATCTGAACAGGAAACGATTCACAAAACTGACGGACTGTGACCGTGCCTCTATAACTATGCGGTTGTCTAAAGGAATAATTCTCAAATAAAACTATTTGTACAATACACGTTGAAATTTTAAACCTCAGGAGGAGACAGAGAGGGGGGAGGGAGAGGGAGGAGAGAGAGAAAGTCATGTTAAAACCTTGCCTGACATACAATCACAAATGTATCGGCTCAGTTGCCACCTCCCGGTATGACTACGTTGTGCTTCAAAGGAATATCTTACAAAGTTATCGGCATCTGTCTGACATAGAGCGGAAATGACACAAACTGTTATTACAACGAAAATAAGTAAATATGTTTTTAAGAAAAAGGCATGACATGACGTCATCTTTAAAATATACTATAATAATATATTGCTTCTTAACAAAAACCCACAAAAAATGAAACGAAACACCACAAAGCGCCATAATTCTCACTTTAAAAATATCCTAAATTTTTGTCGACATGTTATAGCTTTAATATATGCAGGCTACATTTGAATTTGTTCATACATCATGCGTGAAAACTTGAGTTTCAATTTAAATAATATTCTTTGAAAAAGACAAACTACCTATTGCAATCGCGTCCATTGCATAATGAATTCGAGTACTACAATCTCGCGAATTGATAACACACAATCTTTATTTCATGTAAATAGTAATTTTATATATGAGTTCTTAAACCAACTACGTAAAACTTGATCCAATAAAAGACACATCTAAAAGCCACATCTGCCAATAATGCGCAATTCACTTACCAAATGCTATTCAGTGACGTGTAAGAGTTGCAAAGCGATGCTGGTTACACTTACACCAATTCCCATGACTGAGGTAGATAGATATGCCTGACATACGGAGAGGACAAAATGGTGAATAATACTACTGTAAAAAGAGATTGTTGTTAAATGTTATGAAGGTATTGAATAAGAATCACTTATATTGTGTAAACTCGAACTTCTTAAGTCTACCGCTCCAGCGTATGGAAAAGAAAATCCCCGAAGAAAATATGTTGTATTATAAAAACTATTAGAAAATATTTATGTCTCAATAGTTCCGGGGCTAGGCCTGTCTAAAAATTAACCGTCTTTACAGTTTTGTAACAGGATACATCTTCTGACAGGAGGAGTTCATATCATCACGCTTTTAATCATATAGTCGTTCATATATATATATATATATATATACATATATATATATATATATATATATATATATATATATATATATATATAAGATATGATAGACTATCCACAATGACACACAACCTACAAAAATGTTTCTAGGCAATTTCAAGGATGGGGTCATCATGTAACACAAAACCAAGAGAATTTTATTCCGCTAGGCGCCAACTTGTGGATTTCTCTGGACACATTACGGAGCGTACATATGTCCACTATTGCCAGCACAACATCAACACGTCCGCGTGGAGGAGTTCCCCAACGAGTACCTGGACGGATAGGCACGACCTACGGTGGCAGATGAGAGCTTTCAGGCACATTCTGCCATCAAAGCCCTACACAGCGAATGATAGAGGACCGTCGCAGAGCATTACCAACCTTGCAGATCTACGGACACATATAGATAATGCAGGCGTTGCACTTCCATACCTACCGTTCGCGTCACATGTGATGTAGTCGCCCGTTGTGCTCTTATTGCTGTCCGTGCAATTTTAGAGCGAATAGTTTCAGTAGATGTTTTCACATTTGAAGAACAGTCACAAGAGCCGGACAAAACCGCACCAACTAAGCGCTACGAGTGTGTGTTGTTTTGCCCTTGAGAAACAATTTCCTCCTGGTCGTACTGAAGATAAAAATGCAGCTCTGCTCTCATGTGGTGAAACCGCTTCACAGTGCATTATGTCTCAAGACACGAACTCTGTGCTAAGCGAAGAATCGTAAACTTCAAATCCAGCCCGTGTAAACCAGATTAAGCCATTTTAACAGTCTCCGCCTATAGGAACAAGCAAGAGGTCGGTCTGGTGCACCGTATCAGGGTTTGAAACATCGAACCGCGGCCCGTGGAGAGTGCAGGATAATCTGTTGCATGTTCCATGAAAGCATATAGCCGTTTCAGCTCCTTGGCAGTGCGGAAAAAGACGAACGCATGCTACAGCTCTGTAGGGCCCTTTTAAGGGTCGCATCAGTTTACTATCAAGTAGTCTACAACGTGTTTGAAGCGGAACCTGGATCTAGTTGCAACCTAGCTATTACATTCAGATTTATAATTCAATGAATAGAGTGTACCTTTCGTGTGTGTTCAAAAACAAAATCAATATAAGATGTCTGCTCCTCTTCAATAATATTGTGACTTAACGTATTTTCTATAATGTAATAATTACAACATTTGTTTCAGAGGGTGGGTTGAAGAAGGATGTATTCTACTTGAATTAAGTTGTAGTCCAAATGTCAGTTGCTTTTCCTCCAAACTATTAAGCCTCATGTTTAGATTCTATGAGACACCCCGTTAATTCCGCAACTACATCACCGCGGTCAGAATCCATTACTTATATAATAATTATTAAATCTAATCTTAAACACAAACACTGAAGACAATGAAGCAGCCGTTTGGATGAACGTGTAATCCTTCAAACTGAATATCATCGACAACTAATGATGCTGTTAATTCAGCTGTTATAAAACATATTAATCGTACTGTCCGGATTGAAATCCTATATTATTCCTGGTGTGCAAAAAGGACCAAAATGTCTCCCATCATTTATCAACATTACATTTATTTCCACTTATGAAAAACAAGTCTGATTCGGACTCTCGCACTCTTAATATATGACGCTAGGTGTATGAAAACTATTGTTAATAGAATGAAAAATAAGTCGGCCACTTTCTAAGGTTAAGAAGATATTGTGTTTCAATCCATCTTTGACAAATATTCCGTTAAATATACTACGCGTGCTGGTGAGTTTGTACCGGCATATTCGAATATCGCCAGGCAACCTTATCGTCCACATTCACTGTGCTTGGATAAATAATTAGCATCTTCAACTGGAGGTACAAATACATACGAATCAAAGTACAAACAAGATTGAGGCGTTACCTGAATGCCAGGGCCTGTTCTCAAATCCAGATTAACGATACAGTTTTCACATATGGGTGGCACCATTGATCTAAGCTCATTTCGCATAGAAACACCATGAACGTGTTTGATTGATTTTGGTCAAAGGCGTGATCTTTTGCGACATTGAAACTTAGACCTCTACCCGAGGGTAGTCTACGACTCTTGCCTGTAAAAGATGGCCTCGTCCTTTTTATGCGACCATCGACAGACTTGTTCATTTTCGACAGCCCCTGACACTGCAACTTTCGCATCTGATGGAGCCTCTGGAGTAAACAATGATGGATGGCACCGGCGCTTCCCTGTCAAATTCTGCACCGAATACATTTTTGAACTGAGCCGTGGTGAGTCTATACATTATTGATTTTTAATACAACTTACCGTCCAAATTCACAACCCATTGCCAGGTTTGTAGTCTCTGAACATGACAATTTTTGCTGAACGACTTCGTTAATGTGTTTACGAACTGCAGGCGGCATTGATTCTCTCCATGGTAATGTAACCGCTTTTGATGGTACTCACGCTATTAATCGCCATTCTAGCCCAGTTGTTTCAATCAATCTGCGGCAGGATTTTTAGTACTATCCACAGCTCGACTTTCAGCGTGTTTAAAGATGGATGCAGCGCGCGATGATAGCTGGAAGCGATTTTGGTGCAACAGACAACAATCCACGAACAATATCTCCAAGACCAGTTCAGTAATATGTCATGTAAACAGGTTTTCTCGCGTTACCTTCGCAAACTGATTTAGCACTTCCATGCAAGATAGTCATTGTTGATACTTTTAAATATCAGGACAATCTCTAATATGCAGTTATAGTATTAATATTTAACCGCGCTGATCAAATACGTGCCCGTCACGATCTACGAACAAATAAATAACTTCATTGGTTAGCAAACGTAGTGGCATTTAGGATATGTTGGTTCTGGTCATAAATACAATATGTTGACTAGTAGGGTTGGGTTATGATCAGTAGTTATCGCTATTGAGCAGTAAGTATATGTGTTGTTCTGTGTATCTGCGTGTTGGTCTGTAAGTATGGGTATTAGTCGATAAGTGTGTGTTAAACCTATAGGCATTTTCATCAAAAAGAAACCACTATTCCTTATAAAATGTCAAACATACCTGTCTAATTGTAATTTTCCTTCTCCCCATAGCCCCATGATAATTTTAAATTTTCCATCTTCTCCAGGGGCGTTTGTAGCCAATACTTTCAAACTAGGTGTAATGTTAAATGTCCATGTCCCAGTGTCAATTATTCCCATTTGTCCAATCCGGTGTAAATTCTTTTTTTTAAGTGCAAGGTTGGTGCTTTCCTAATGCCCAGTAGTGTTCTGAATTTATAACATTTTACGTTCTGACAAGTGGGATAAGATCGCATGAAGGAGTTCAGTTGTTTATTAGTGTAAGTATGTCAAAGCCCACTATTTATCTATATGTGGGCCCCGTCAGTCTGTAATGGTACATGCATACTTGATGGCACATAAAAACAAATAAGTGAATGTAACTGGTGGATATATCTGATGTCACACATGGACAACATTTCTGTAACACAATAATATGGATCTACCAAGTTAATTATTAGAGAGAGGGTCCTGTTTATTGCAACGTAATTCATAACATGCACAAAAAGAGAAAATAAATGGGAATTGCCTGGCTGCAGGCTGCATTTTTAACATTAGAAATCTGAAATGCTCCAACAAGAGCCACTGAATAATCTCAAAAGATGAGACTCTGGGAAAATGTATTGCCCCCTATGTTTTGTTTATGATAAATTTAGCACAACAATATATTTATTTTAAGAAACATTACCACAACGGGAAATTAATTAGGTTTATGTTCCCTAATAACAATAAAGGCACAGAGCTGCTTCCACGTCATTCAGCCAAGCATCGCGTGTCATCTTGAATTGCTCTCAAAATTGATGGGTTTTGGAATAATCTTTGATATTCGAGACAAAATCAAAGAAATTAGAAACTACTTACTGCTCTATTTAACTGTCACGCTCCCCTGACTGTTATGAATATGATAAAATTCGAATCAGACCAATGGATGCAAACACAGTGAAAATACGCAAAAGTTGACCTTTATAGCAATTACTCAATTCCTGATATTCCTCATAAAACGTGACTTCCAATGTCCCTTTTCTACATGTCCTGTTTGTTTATTCATGTTTTATCCCTATCGTAGCAAATTGGTCCTGTTTTATCTGGATAGCAATTGAAATGACAGTAGCTATTGGAAAGACCATCACGCTTCTGTGCTTAACAATGGACTGGCCTGGCCAATTATTTCAACAATGGACTATGAAAACAGAATTAAACTTTCCTGGAGAACACAGCATATTTCATGATATATTTATTTGCTGATTCGAAATTTTGATTGTTCGTGCGGAAATGTGTTTTCAAGTTGGTTGTGTTTCCAAGGCGATGTCATATCGCATATTTAAGAGAGAGACTGACGATGATATCCAATGAATGCATTATTGCCATCGCATAAAGTATAGTGCACTTTAATGAACTTAGAGTAGAATACAACGTGGAAACATCGGTTAGTCGTTACAAGAATATAGTTACAAAGCCATATGTATCTGTTTACACAATGTTTTTTTCAAACTGAATAAGCATGCAGGTAAGAAAAAGTGTATTGCACAATATTGCAAATGATTATCTACGTATTTAATTATGTTGCATATATCATTAGCTTTTGCTTAGAATTGTTTTATACAGAACATTTTATCTATCATACCTATTCTGCCTATATAGTTCCGCTGTGATGTTCACCTCCACTTATATATCAAGGATTGTCTAAGTAACATGATAATCCATACTGAGTTCACACATTAGTCAATTTGCCCCATCGATCTTTGTCTGACTTACATAAGACACTTCAGTTTGAGAAACTGCAGTCTCATGTTGAATTGGTTCGCTCATGTTCTGTGTATATTGCCTTTCTTGACCTAATTTCTCTTCAATGTACACTAGCATATATTAGAGAAATCACATATTTAAGTTCTAGGATGAGTAATTAGCATGATAGATATTTTGACTGAGTTCATGGAATCCGTAATGTATTACTGTTTAAATCTCCTCCAGTGTATCCAGCATAATCCAAAAGTCCAAATCTTCACACTTTAACAGGCTGTGGGAGTTATTGTTGACACGCTTTCAGGTAAGGTTGGATAGGCTATTAGACTTGACATTTGAGATAATACATTTGTTTAAAGTATATTTTTTAGGATACATTGTTTAAAAATATGATCGCGATTCAATGCATTATGTAACTGTCGTGAGGGTAATGTTTTAAAATATTGTATGCAGAAATGACAGTGGGGAATGGAAAGAAAATCATTGCATATGTGTGTATTGAACTTTGATGATATCCACAATAAAAGTACGTCTTTTCTTATGAACTTGTACTTTGACATGTCTTATCGCGTAATACTGTAAGCTACCTGAGTGCATACATACATTTATGGCGCTGTTAAATGTGGTAAATAATTAGCAAAGAATACACGTATATACCTAAACGAACGGCAATTATATAATTCAGCAGTGATGTTGGTCTCTTAAGTAACAGCCAGAAAATAAAATTTATAAAATCTAAGTTAATTGATACTGTTCAAGATAATTGACGTCATCTGGAAGGAAATTACTAAATGCCATTTGTGATAATAAACTAGTATGGAGCAAATTACTACTACCAGTTAATTACTTGTTAATTACAGTTAATTACTTGTTAATTATCAGTTAATTACTAGTTTCAGGTTCCTTTCTCTTACATCACAATATAGAGAGATGTACTACAGGCTGTAAATAAAAGGGAGTTCCCTAGCTGTGGATGTCCTGTACAACAGTTCAATTCTGGCGTGCTCAGAGAAGAGCCGTGCACCATGTAATAACGCCTGAATATAAGGCAGTAAAAACGATTTTGTTCAGGGGCTTTCGAGTGTTATGAGTCTATGCTCTTAAAATAAGTAACAGAAAGGAGTAAAGACAACAAGCTATGTAAATTTAACAAATAATTTATTTCCCTAGAATACAAAGTGAAAAATGTGAAAAAAGAAATTAGGGTGTTGCGAATTAAATCCAAAAAAAATCGAAGTAATAAAGATGCAAGCACTAGTAGTAAAAATTCCTGAATAAATCTCAGTTAAAGTCCCGAAGATATACATAATTGAACGCGGTAATGTGTCTGTTATAGCCTACGAAGTACTGATTTGTCAACAGTCTCTTGCTGAATCAAAGAAAAACTATTCCAAGTGCTAGATGATAAAGAATGATCTAATGAGCCTTGTTTATTTACAAAACAATAGCCTACGTAATTCACTTAGGAAAGCCCTGACCCTTATCAACATATTTAGTCCTTCTTGTTTGCCTGATGATAAGCATATATACATACAGAATAATGAAGTAATTATTACTTATTTACATAAATGAAATAAAATAATAAAAGTCAATCAGGTCAAGCAGACATGAACTCAGTTTTGGAAATGGTCAAGTCTAGCACACAATGTTACATTACAATAACATGTAATGGAACAAAAATTAAAACTGACAAACAAGCAATTAAATTAAATATACATAACAATTCCCCTCATAACGAATAAGAAAGATTTACACAATAAAGCTTTCTTTTTACGATAAGTCAATTATACCTGTGGTAAAAAACCTTAAGACGAAATCTTATGAATGACGCAAATAATACATGAAACAATATATTTACATATACGTGAAAGTGCATCTGCTACTAAATTGTCTTTTCTCTTGATGTGCCTGATGTCAATATTATATTCCTACAACAACAAACTCCACATTAATAATCTCTGACGTTTGTTTCTCATCTTGCCGATTCAAGTAAGGAGGCTGTAATCAATGAACACAATAATCGGAGAAGGAGCTGAACTAATGTAAACTTCCAAATGTTGCAATGCCATATTCAAAGCTAATCATTCCTTCTCGAGTGTGGAATAATTGATATGGTGCTTATTTGATGTCTTAGAAAATAGCACAGTGGATGATCAATACCATTTTTATCTTCTAGAATCAATGCTTCACCAACCCCAACATCACTTGCATCAACAGACAATTTAAATAATAGGATGAAATTTGGACTGTAAGAACTTCCACACTCTTAAGTATGGTTTTTAACTTATCAAAACCCTCCTGACTTTTTTCAGACAGATTAAGCTTTGTTTTCTAGCTCAATAAATTGGTCAGGGTTTAAGCAATTATGAAAACATTGTAAGAAACGTTCAGATAGTATCCAGTAATGCCCAAAAATCGCATCAGTTGCTTTTCACTGGTAGGCACAGGGAATTCAAAGATAGCATTGGCCTTAGCATTTATAGGTTTAACTTGTCCATGTCCCACGATATGTCTTAGAAATGTTACACAAGTGTTGCGTCAGTGGAATGTGCCAAAATCCTTACAGAAGGTCAAATTTGGTGACATAATTTGCATTTTCAATTTTATAAATGCAGTCATCGATTATTGGTAATGGAAATGATACTGTTTTAGTCACACTGTTCACCTTTCTATAGTAAGCGCACATGCGGAATGTATTATCTGGTTTCGGAACAAGTATACATGGTGACATCCGGTCACTTTTACTCGGCTCTATGAAATCATTCTCCAGCAAATACTGAATTTCGTTTTTCAAGCATTACTTTTTGAGAGGGTTCATCCTGTGCGGGTGTTGTTTCACAGGTTTGGAATTTCCAATTTCAACGTCATGGTAGACTTTGTTATTCTAGGAACAGCTGGAAAAAGCGTTCATATTCAAGTAATAACTGTTTAAGTTCATTCTATTTTTGTTGTTGTAAATGTGAAAGTTTCTGGTGAAGATTATTCATAATTTCTGAATTCCGAAGATTTGTTACTCTGAAATCAGTAGAGTCTGAAAGCCAGCGCTAATTCATTTAAGCTAAATTTTCTTTCTTCCTTTTCTTTTTACCTTTGCATTTATCTCCCTCTCTCTCCTCTTTCTCCAGCAGCATTTGTTTTTCTTCTTTTGTAACTGCATTTGTTTCTTTCTCCTCTTGCTCTAACAGCATTTTACTCTCTCTTTCATCCTTATCTAATTGCATTTGCATTTGTTTCTCCTCTATCTCAAGTTGCATTTTCCATTTGTTTTTTCGCTTTATTTTGCTGATGTTCAAGCGTTCTCAACTCTAATTCCATCTTGTATTTTAATTTTAATCCCTTTATGTTTGTGTTAGAGTATGATACAGACTTACTAATCAAAACCAAACCACTTTTATCCAAAACAGTCTTTCCTATCAAATTTTGCACCAAAATATTTTTTTTTATTTCCTGCTTCGTTAAAGAAGCTTTTGCCTCACAAAGTTCGTATTTTCTGGCAAGCCGAAGCAATTCATCATTTCTCAAGGAATCTAACTGCCCCTGGGTACGATTTGAAATAAAGATGTCCACCTTCGACGATATTGTATAAAAGCTTGCTGATTTCACTAAATGTGTTTAAAATGTAAAATAATGCTTGGGACTTAAAAAATTCCGATACAAAGTTTTCTGAAATATTTTAGCAAATTAGTATTCAGGACGAGCCTCCAATATTCTGTTACGAGTCTATGCTCTTAAAATATGTAACAGAAAAAAGTGAAGACAACAAGCTTTGGAAAATTTAAAAAAAAATGTATTTCCCAAGAACACAAAGTGACAAATGAGAAAAAAGAACTTATTTTGTTGCGAATTAAATCAAAAAGTAATCCAAGAATTAAAGACACAAGTCCTAGTAACAAATAAAGTACTGAATAAAATTCAGTCGAAGTCCCGAAGAGATTAAAAATTGAAGGTGGTGATGTGTCTGGTATTGCCTTCAATGTGCTAATGTATCAACAGTCGCTTGCTGAATCACCTAAATATTATTCCAGTTTTGAATTCAGTATAATTGCCAATGAATATCTTAATACAAATATTTTATCAGAGCACTTTTGTATTTCCAGAAGAAATAATCACTTGAATTCATTAATTTGAAGAACATAAAATTCTGCATAAACTGGATACAACATAATACAACTTAAAATGCTAGATGTTAATGCACGACTGGTTAAACCGTTACAGTCAAAAGATAATATAGTTCTCTGTTTGACCTCAGGTCACATTAGCATTTTCTAAAAACAACCATTACATAATGGAAAATAACCTTCTAGAATGATCTTAATGAGCCTTCTTTATTTACAACACCATAGCTATCAAATTCACTTGGGAATCTCCAACACCCTGACCCTGCATCAACATATTTATTTCTTCTAGGTTACCTGAATAAAATTTCTTCAAATAAGCTCATACACATAAATAATAGTAAAGCTATTATTAGTTGCTTACATAAATGAAATTAAAAATAAAACGTAAAAAAGTCAATCAGGCCAAGCAGAAATGAACACGATGCGGGACAAAGTCAAGTCTAGAAAACAATGTTACATTACAATAAAATGTAATGAAATAAAAAAATTAAAAGTAACCGACATAAAATTAAATTGAATATGCATAGCAACAGAATCATAACTTTATTTCATTAGCCATAAAAGTATTTAGGAAGCGAATGGATTCTATCCGTCCTCTCAAATAATGAGCCCGTTGAGGGGGTTGGTGAATCGTATGCATATGAATACACATATTTTAACAGCAACCTACTTCTAAGCGTTCATTTATCTTGAACTTGATATCTTCAATCTCTATACATTAGTGTATCACTATTTAAATTCATTCATTCTTTCATTTCTTATATTGTAGCTGGTGTATTCGTATGAATTAACAGTTTGTGTTTTGCGTATTTACTACTTTTGCTCGTCCTAAAATAACCAAAAGTAAGTAAGTATATTGACAGAAAGCATGAAAAAAGAGACATTTATAGCTATCAATATGTACTTCCTTTTGTAGTGAATGTCACCAGCAGTACGTCTTTACAATGGGCAGCCAGTGATTAAGAGAGACGAATGGTATTTCCTTTTTGACAGAACGTAATTATAAATTGAAATGAGGTATCTCCTTGGAAAGATCTAAATGTGTAATTTCAGCAATGTAAACTGGTATCTATCAAATAAAATTTACACCTTTTTCAAGTCATTCTTTTTTAAATATGAAAACGGTTAGGATATTTTGGACGTATGATGAATGTCGGAGATTGATGATATTTAAGGATATTTAAACAAATGTAAATAAATTAGATACAAAATACCTACCTGCATGCCCGTGCACATCCATGCATATGTATGTCAGTTGAACGATAGCACTACTTCAAGGCGAGTGAGGATAATACAAATGTATATTCATGTTTATTCTACGTAACACAGATATCTATCTTAGAAGCATACCAGATAAATGTGTTGATAGGAAAAGACGTTTCAATTATAGTCAAGCCACTCCCTTGGACGTTTAGGTCTTAATCTCAGCATTTACAGAACCAAACTGAATATAGTTTCCCGGAAGCTAATAATAGATATGGAACTATTTTAAAGTGTTATATGCTATTAAACGTCGATTGCATCGATCTCTGATTTGCTCAATTGTTCATCGACACACTTTCATATAATATGTAATGTTATTTGTTATTGAAGAATAACAGCAGAAGGCATTCTATACTATTTATTAAATACAATACAGCAGTTCACCTGGGAAGTGGAGTAAAGTCTGCCCTGAAAGTATTTTTAGTATGGAACTTTGACCCTAGTGAACATTTAACATAAACCAGCTGTTGGTGTGTATCAGTTCAAATCAAGTGTGGAATATCTGGTAACGTTTACTGTCAAGTGATATTTCAAAGCTAATTAGATTAAGGCTTACACTACATCTCCCCTCCTGAGAAAGTTAACATTAAAATGAAACGTGAACGGATGACCGCATTGTTAAACAAGCTACATAAGCTTCACTTTTACAAGTTCAGTCTCTCGGGTGGTTTTGACAGTCTTTCCGAACGTGTGAAGTATCCGTTTTGACTAGTTGGCACTGCTTTGCTTTCATCTGCGTCAATCAAAGTATCAGGGTGTGAAACAATCTGAGAGGCTTTGATAATTTAGTAGCATGGGAATTAAATTTTCTCCTATTACGTCGTATCTCTCCCTCGTCAATTACTACCATGTATGAACGGGGTGTATATACCTCAGATTTAACAATGCCTGAAGAAAAATGATATTTAATCCATACCTTATTCCCTACCTGAAGTTTTTGCATATTTCGGGCGCGATGTCGACAATCATAATTTCTCTTTTGAGCTTGCGTTTGATAGTTTTCCGATTTTTTCAGTTTCATTAAATTTGGCCATTTTGGCTGTAAATTTTTCGGTGCCAAATTCGGCAGGGCTGTATCCATTTGTTAATGGTGTTGCACGATATGTCAGAAAAAAACTATCCAAAGATCGTTTGCTGTTTTTAGCATTCTTTTAATTGTTTGAACAGCTCTTTCGGCTAGACCATTGTTCTGTGGATATTTTGGACTATTTGTAATATGCCTGATCCAAAATTTGTCGCAGATTCTTTGAGTATTGAACTACTACTTCTGGAACACCGTGTCGCGCAAAGATTGGCTTGAGATGATTGATAATTGGTTTTGAACCTGTGCCTTGCAATTTTTGCTATTTCGATGTAACGTGAAAATTGATCAATCAACAAGAGATATGTTTGACCATTCAGTTCAAACAAGTCTAAAGCGACTCTTTGCCAAAGTCGACTTGGAAATTCATTTGGTATCATTGGTTCATCTTGATCTTTTGAGGCTTCGATGCAATTATGGCAAGACTTAACCAAGAGTTCTAGCTGAGTACTTATACCTTTCCACCAAGATGACGCTTAGTCGCGTTCTCGGCATTTGACTATGCCTTGGTGACCATCGTCAATTCTCTCTAGGATATCTTTTTGAAGTTATTCTGGTACGACCGAACGTGTACCTTTCATTAAAAGTGTGTGTGTGTGTGCGTGTGTGTGTGTGTGTGTGTGTGTGTGTGTGTGTGTGTGTGTGTGTGTGTGTGTGATTTGGATTTTTAACGTAGCTTGAATAATTTTTCAGTCAAATCGCTACGATGTCTGCATTGTGGCAGTTTATAGTGATGTCAAACTCTCGGGCATGATGTTCCACCCAGTCACATTATCCTGACACCAGGTCAACCAGTCCTAAGACTAACATCTTAATGCTGAGGGTCAAGCAAGGCAGCTGTTAGTAACATTTTTGTAATCCTTTGGTATGACCAGTACGATTGAAGCTTTTCGCCAATAGCGGATTTCTCTGGCCACCCCATTTCACAAAATTGTACGTGTTGTTTGCAAATCGAATCATTTCGATATTCGGACTTTATTTGTTCAGGTCGGGTATTTGATGTGGGCAAATTACTAACTACAAAATCAACATAGGCGTTAGGCGTTAGTTTCAGCCTGAAATTCTCTGTGCTAGAGGCAGTCTGGAATGGAAATCATTTCACTGAGCTATGAGGCTGTAACCTTGGCACTTAAACCCCGAGGTTGCATGAATTTATGCTTTTAAAGTGAGAGGTTTGACACAATAGAAATTTAAAAATTAAGCATAATAGAGTGCGAGAGAGAGATACCTGGAGATAAACAAAAACATATATATCAGTCACGTGGTTTATCGGTATATTGCTTTGAAATGTTATGTATATTTAATTTACATTGTTTTGGGTTTTCAAAATTGTTTTTGCTTCGTTTATGCGATTTAAATTTAGCATTAAATGTTTGTTTTAACCGTGTCCAAAATCAAGGTTATTTTCTACTTGAGCTCAATTTTCATTTTTGATTTATTCTTTAGACAACTTTAGACAATGCTCAAATATTATCTGCGTATATGAGTTTAATATAAAGATCATTATTAATTGATGTCAATATATGTATTCTGGTCTGGGTCTAGGTTTTTTTTACTTCCCCTGTAATTTCCCTGGTGTAGCTGACATTGTCAGCTTATTTATTATAAATTTAGTAACATACATTCTAATGAGGACTAACATTTTATTTTGTAAATATTAAGAATTTTCTAGAAGGTTATTTTCCATTTGGCAATGTTTAATTTTTGTTTTCGTTTTTCAAAAATGTTAACTGTGACCTGAGGTCATGTAGAGGAGCATATAATCTTGTCACCGGAAAATTATTAATTGTGCTTATCATCTAGCAGAATCGATTTGTAATACTATTATGAGCAGTAGTTCACTTGGGCTGGAATTTATTTCTTCAATTCAAAAGAAATTTTCTCTGGAAATACAGAGTGCTCATTATAACGTAGAATTCTTTGGCAGAGATATTCAGTGGGATTTATAGTGAATTCAAACCTAGAATCATATCACTGTGTTTCAACAAAGACCTGTTTATATAATAACACAATATAGGCTGCTACAGGTACATCTACACCTTTGGATTTCTACTTAAGTTTATTTAGAACTCTAAACTGCTGAGACTCATGTCTGTAAGTCTATGATTCTTGAGGGACTTAATTAGCAATGCCATGAGGTTTTTTTTATTTTCGCGTTGTATTCTAGGGCAATAAACTATTTGTTGAATTTTACAAAGCTTCTTGCTTTTCACTATTTTGTGTTACTTATGTTAAGTGCATAGACTCGCAACAACTCATAAAGTGTAAAATTAAGGTTTCGTTCAAGCATTTGGACCTGCAGTTCAACATAACAGACATAATACACCTTTTTCAATAAAGAAATTAATGTACGAAATACTGCACGAATTTTAACTCTGCGGAATAATTTAATGAAATTTGTAGACTCGAGATAAACATTTGATTTCAACTCAATATTTTGATGAACGGTTATGGCGCACACTGTTACCAATGAGAGAATAAGTAAATAAACCTTTGCACTGATTCGTAATGTCCTATCTGTATTCTCAAACCCCAGTTGCGTACAACTATATCTGAAACTGACAAGCGTCAATGACGCATCTCTATTGAATGGGAAATTTAGGTAAAGCATGACAGCCAGTGATGTAGAAGGATGCAGATCTATGCTGGTTTCAAACAGAACGATTGACAAGGCAGGGTAGAGTATGTCTGTCTGACACAAGAAAGGACAAAAAGGTTATTATTAATAGAGCTATTGTTAAATGGTATCAATATAAAGAATGAGAAATACGTTGTGTAAATTAGTGTATCGGAGTCTTGCGTAGCAGCGTGTGGGAACGAATCACGACGGAAGGTGCTCTCGAAATCAGGACACTTAATATGAATCATACCAAAGGTACGCCCAAATATCTTTCATATCTAACCTTTACAGAATAATACTTAATGCAACTCATCGATTTTCCAGCACAACTGCTGAAGAAAATGAGTATCATTATTTTACCTTATTGACATGTATACTTAAAATACTTCCTTATTTAGATCAAATTTACACTAAACCTAAAATAACTATTAGTTTCTTCGAGAATGGGGATCAAAATCTAAGAGTAGAACAGAATCATAATTTATTTTGTTAGCCAAAAGGAGCATCTAGAAAACCAATGGATTGTATCCATCCTCTCAAAGAATGAGCCCGTTGAGGGGGTTGGTGAATCGTTTGCGCATGAATACACATCTTGGAACAGCCACCTACTTATTAGCGTTCATTTATCTTGAACGTGATAGCTTCAACCTCTTTATATGTTCGTGTATCGTTATTTAAATTCATTCCATCTTTCATTTCTTATATTCCAGCTTGTGTATTCTTATTAAGAAACAGTTTGTATATTGTGTATCTTCTACTTTTGCTCGTCCAAAAGTAACTAAGTATATTGACAGGACGTATGAAAGAAAGGAGACATTTATAGCTATCAGTAGGTACCTCCTTTAATAGTGAATGTCACCAGCAGTACGTCTTTACAATGGGCAGCCAATGGTTAAGATAGACGAATGTTATTTCCTTTTTAATAGAACGTAAATATAAATTGAAAAGAGGTATCTCCTTGGAAAGATTAAAATATGTACTTGGTTTCGATGCTGAGGTATATATAAAAAAGATTTTAAATTTCTGCGATGTAAACAGGTTTTTATCAATTTAAATTACCGCTTTATTCACGTCATTCCTTTTTAAGCACAAGAAATGGTATGAATATTTTGGACGTATGATGATTGTCAGAGATGGATGATATTTAAAGATATTTATCCAAAACTAAATAAATTAGATACATAATAACTATCTCCATGCTCGTGCGCATTCATGCATACGTATGCCAGTTGAAGGATAGTACTAATTCAAGGCGAGTGAGTATAATACAAATATATATCCATGTTTCTTTTATGTGACAAGTATATCTATCTTAGCTGCATAACAGATAACTTTGTTGATTGGAGACTTGACTTTTCAACTACATTCAAGCCACTCCCGTGGAAGTTTAGGTCTTAATCTCAGCATTTACAGAACGAAATTGAATTTCGATTCACGGAAGCTGATAATATATATGGAACAATTTTAAAGTGTTATATGCTAGTGAACGTTGATTGTTTCAATCTCTGATTTTCTCAATTGTTCCTCGTCACACTATCATATTAATATGTGCAATATCTTAAAAGTCGTAAATGATGCGTTAAGTGTAATGTCAAATCTATTCTAGTAACTTGATTCAATTAATTGTGATCTGTATTTTGAGCTAATATTATATGTTTATAAATCCTCCTTAGGAAAAGGAGACAAAAAAGAATTGTACTTTCCACCGCTAAATGAAGAAGTAAAGCGTAATATCTATTGACAATGTTCAATCACTCTCATAAAAATGCAAGTACATCGTTGAACGATACTTTTGAAAATCTCTTTTGACCAAACTGTGCAATAAGTATTCGCATATTTGATGTATCTTTAAAGTGTTCCCTTTCACACACACATAGACACACTTTCATGTTGACGCCAGAAATGTCACAGGGAAAATATATATTTATTCCCAAGCCAATTTCATTGCAATATTATAATATGTACAAGTAGAGTTGGACACAATATTAACAAATAGCATGCATAGCCAATCCTTTAAAATTACCAGAAATAATAACGTCTATATTGAGTTGAATCTACTGGTTACACTTGGCCCCATTACAACACCAAATGATAATCTCTCTCTCTCTCTCTCTCTCTCTCTCTCTCTCTCTCTCTCTCAATAGTCAGCCATAGCGAGTTGGAGCTTGAACCATTAATCCTTTGAACTCGTTTTCTTTCAGCTGACAAATAAACAACCCTTGATCAGATCTATCCAGGTTGGTCTCCATCTGCGTCGGGCATTAGTGATCATCATAGTTAACTTCTTTCACATTATGCTGCGCCGATTGGGATACTAAGGGATCTATTCTTGAAATAAAATCGTATACAATAACTTCAAGTTTGATTTGACAATTATAACAATTTCAAATCGATTAACCCACTGTCCTAGAAAACAGGAACCTATATAATTTTGTTCTTCATATTGTTATACATTCTACGATATGTAGCTTTAAACAGAAAGACACTTTTCAAATAATACATTACACAGTTGTATTGACAATGACTGTATCATGAGACGCGAATAATCTGAATCTGGTTTGCATTAGGAAAGAGCAAATTGAAGTGCACGTAGGTATGATGTTATTTCCTCTCTGGTCAAATAGGGGAAATGAGCATGATAAATATCTATATACATACAGAGATAGAGGGGGAGAGAGCTTTTCTTTTATAGTAATTCAAAACCATGCCCATAAGCTCTGTTTTAGAGGCATTCTGAAATGGAAATCATTTCACAAGGCTGAGCGGCTGTATAATTCGCGCTTAAACCCTGCGGGTGTCTGAATTTATGCTTTTAAAGTGAGAAGTTTTGCACAATACAAATTTAAATATTGAGCCTGCTAGAGAGCGAGAGAGACCGAGACATGAAGATAAACAGAGACAGAGATATCAATCACGTGGTTTATCAGTTTATTGCGTTAAAATGTTATGTATATTTAATTTACGTTGTTTTAAGTTTTTTTTAAAATTCTTATTCTTTCGTTTTATGCTATTGAAAGTTGACATTAAATGTTTGATTTAACCTTGTAATAAATCAAGTTTATTTTCTACTTGACCTCAATTATCATTTTCATTTTGTTATTTAGACAACTTTAGACAAAGCTCAAACATTATCTGCGTGTATGGGTTTAACATCAAGATCATTATAAATTGAAGTAAATATGTTTATTTTGGTCAGGGTATAGGTTTTTATAAATTTCCCTGCAATTTGCCTGGTGTAGCTGACATTGTCCAGCTTATAGTTTATAATGGTAGTAACATACTTTCTAATAAGGACTATCATTTTATTTTGTAAACATTAAGACTTTTCTAGACGGTTATTTTGCAATGGGTAATGTTTATTATTGTTCTTTTTTTTTCCTTTTTTCAAATATGTTAATTGTGCCCTGAGGTCATGTAGAGAAGCATACAATCTTGTCATCAGAATATTATTAATTGTGCTTATCTAGAGGAATCGATTTGTAATATTGTTGTGACCATTAGTTCATTTGGGCTGGAATTTATTTCTTCAATTTAAAATAAATTTTCTCTGGAAATACAGAATGCTCATAATAAAGCAACATTCTTGGGCAGAGGTGTTCACTGGGATTGATAGTGAAATCAAACCTGGAATTATACTACTCTGTTTTGACAAAAACCTGCTTATACAACACCACAATATAGGTCGCCACAATTACATCAACACCATTGGATTTCTACATAAGTTTATTCAGAACTCTAAATTGCAAAGACTTATAACTGTAATTCTATGATTATTTGGGGACTTAATTAGCAATAGCACAATTTTTTTTTGTTTTGTTTTCATTTGTGTTCTAGGAAAATAAAACATTTGTTGCATTTTGCACAGATTGTTGCTTTTCACTATTTTCTGTTACTTATTTTAAGAACATAGACTCGTAACAACGCATAAAGTGTAAAATTAAGGTTCCTTTCAAGCATTTGGACCTGCAGTTCAACATAACAGACATAAGATATCTTTTTCAAGAAAGGAAATAAAAGTACGAAATATTGCATACATTTTAACTCAGTGGAACAATTCATGAAATTCATGAAATTTGTAGATTCGAGATAAACATTTGATTTCACCTCAAATATTTTGATGAGCGGTTATGGGGCAAACTGATACTACTGCGAGAATATGTAAATAAACCTTTCCTCTAATTCATAATTTTCTATATGTGTTCTCATACCTGTATTGCGTACAACTACATCTGAAAGTTTCAATGACGCATCTCCATTCAATTAGCACATTAGGTACCACATGACACGCAGTTATGCATAAGGATGCAGAGCTATGCTGGTTACAGACAGAACGATTGACAAGAGAGGAGTAGAGTATGTCTGTCTGACAAAAGGAAGGACAAAAAGGTTATTATTAAAAGAGCTATTGTTACATGTTATCAATATATAGACTGAGAAATACTCACATTGTGCAAACTAGTGCATCTGAGTCTTGGGCACCAACGTGTAAGAATGAAGCTGGTGTTAGCTTTTCGATCCAATCTTTACTAATCGGAACGCTCATAAATCTGCGACAGGTTGTGAATGACATATTAATTTAAACGAGACTTCATCTGTCTCGAAGAATACATGCAAATATCGTCAACGGCTATACACACACAATGAACGATGCATATCACGACAATGACAAATGTTTGGGACACAATGAGTTTCTTGTAGCAGAAGTACAGAAGGCAGAAATTCTCAACGTCGTTGTTGACCTCAATGTTGCATCATGCACAGATCACCAATTATGGCCTGATGTTATTCATAAAAATGGCTTCCACACATGCAATCACCTGGTAATCCTCCTTTCTGAGAAACTGCGCTGACCGCGACCAACTATTCACCAACAGACTTCAGGATGAGAAACCACAGAAAGACCTCTGAGACACACCAGATTTCCAGGTATTGCCATCTCATTGACTATGACATCGTCAGGAGAAGAGACAGGCCGAATGCTGGAATAACCACAGGCTGGTAGTCAATTAGGACCATAACACAAAGAAGAATGGCCAGTGCAAATAAACAATAGCAACGTTAATGGCTGAGCAATGTGGGAGACGAGATTCAGCCAGATGCAGACAGGGCGAACAGAAGGAACTAAAATGATCCTTCGAAGACAACCAACTTGCCAGAGTCATCTCTATGACTGAGCGACGACAGCACCAGACTGCTTACTGACAAGGCAAATATTATTCAAGGATGGGCTGAATAATAGCATTCACAATCAACGATCATCCGTCTGTAAGGAAGCAACTGATCGAAAACCCCAAGAGGAAATCTGCATATCACTTGCTGTTCATTCAACGCTGACTCAAAAAGAGAAGGCACTGGACCTGTTTACAAATGACACAGCACCAAGAGCTGATACAATCCGATCGGACGTCTCCAAAGACAAGGACGTGAGCGTGGCACAGAAACTGACCAAACTCGTCCACTCCAGGTGGAAGCAAGGAATTATACCTTCAAGTTGAAGGATGTATCCGTCGCTTATTTGTTCAAATGGAAAGGAAAGCGGAAAGGAGAGAAACAGTTACAACATATCTGTGTGTGCCATTTCTCAGTTTAAGAACGACAATATTGACATACCGAACGGGTACATTGCAGGACGACTGCGGCAATGAAAATAAATATTACTGGAATTAACATTTGAAGTGCTGTATCATTCAATTCTTTCACTGTCCAGTTCTTTCATTCCGGGAGATCCTTTAAAGTTATAAAGCGGAAATCTTCTAATGATTGTTCCAGACCTTTTCTGCCACAAGCCCATTTCTTCTGAGACTGTTTTAATACTGAATGGAGCAAAACAGAAAATAATACATAAATCAACACAAAGAGTTGATGGCTGTTGAGTTTAAACGAAAGTATTGGAAAAGTTTTCCTATATTACCCATACCAGTGTCATCTGGGTACACATGACGAATGGTAATCGGCTTCGAAATTTGGATTCGGAATAATATGTGTCTAGTGG
>JAECUM010023176.1:0-28435 GCA_016617855.1 Megalonaias nervosa | reverse complement strand
TTAAATGACTGCAAACATTTCTTTGTCTTCCTCCTGGCAATGCACATGGGAGGCATTGCTGTTCCTGCTGTACTGACACAGGCGAGGATTGTAACATTTTCTCTAGAGTTATATGTTCTACCAATTACACTTCTGGCCCCTTTTCTGGCACACACAGTTGTTGGAGTGTGTTCAAACTTTTCCCTGTCTCGTCACAATTCCATATTAAATGATGACTGCCATGTAGATTTAAATTTGTAAATATTTCTTTGAAGATCTTGGAAGAATTTGTCAACAAATGTGGGGTTCATATAGAACAAATAGACTGAGAGCTGTTTGGATGGGTAGATGGATGGATGGAATTATAATTATTGGAACATAAACTTGACTGATTTGAATATTTGGGGAGAAAGTTTAAAAAATATGATCACAGTTTGATACATGATAAAAACAGCAGCCACATCATAGTACTTTTGTATATCAATAATTCAAATAAATATCGAATGATCAAGCATTTAATTCATTGATCAAAGTTTATTGATTGATCTGATTGTCAGTTTACTGATGTATGCATAAAACTAGATACAACCAAATAAGAACCTAAAAGATTTTATCATATGCAAGACTGGTCGGAATTACCCCTGGCACAGGAAAATATCATGGTTAATTCCGACCATTGTATTTCTTTGGAGATATTGGAAAAATATAATTAATTGGATATATACTTAAGTTTATATTGCAAAGATAAAACTGTCTTTGTGAAGCAAAATCAATGATATACATTTATAATATGATAATACAAACCTGGCATGCGTGCAGACCCATATCTTTCTTGATGAAACTTGAAATTTCCCGCTTGCAACACGTTACCTGAATAGCACTTGACATTTCTTTGCATTAGCACGATCTCGCGATCTTTTGTACCATTAGGGTAACCACTCCAGGTTACAGAGTTGCTTTTCTCTTTTGGTATTTGTTAATATGCATCGGATATTACTTCCTGTACGTTTGATATTATGATCATGAAAGTGGACGGAATTACCCCGGTGGTTGGAATTATACCTAGATACCCTAGAGACGTATCTTCTGTTTCTCGCTATTTTAAACCACCAAGGTATGAACATTAAATAGTTAATATAAATTCGACTTTTTAGTTGCAGAAAATAACGTTTATTTATTGATCGATGTCTGTTGATGCAATCATGCATATGTAAACTGCTACGAGGCGCGAGTCAGTGCCATGGCTATCGGCCCACAGGTGCTCTACGCGAGCTTGATGTTAAGAAAAAAAAAAACAATAATCTGAAGGAAAAAAGTCATACAGAGTGACAAAAATACCTCAGATTACCCCCATGACCCATTCTGACACTGGACCCTCTCTATCATACTATATAAGAGAGAAGGTCAGTAACTTCCAGACACTTCGTTCCACCCATGACCCTCTATTTCCTTCTGCCATTTCCGTCTTTAACGGCATACGATCATATTCTATGGCTTGTTTTATTCCTGAGATAATTTTATATCCATCATGCCCTATTGACTATTCTGCGTTGCACCAAACTGAAGTTGTGAGCTCCGAAACGTGCGAATTTCGCGAATTTTGTCTGAGTGGACACTACTACGCTCAGGTGACAACCGGTGTAAAGAGCTACATATACCATACTTAAATAACATCCATGCATCAGATAAATATTTTCAGTTATTATCTAACGTATTTCTGGAAATTTTAATTTGATGTAGTGCAGTCATACTTTAATGTATACTCTCATTAATTTAGCACATTCAAATGATTTATAACACAATGAGATCATGTTAATACCTAATTTTGCCGGGGTACAAATATTTACATCGTGAAACGGTCGGTGCATGGATGTTATTTAAGTATAACCTTTTGAGCTAATCATATTTCGCCGTTTACGTGTGTGCCGCATAGTATACATGTTTTCAAACTGAGTGTCGCTTGTATGTGTAGTGAAGAAGACAATGTCTAATTCTTCCATGGAAC
Source organism: Megalonaias nervosa (assembly GCA_016617855.1). Lineage (NCBI taxonomy): Eukaryota > Metazoa > Mollusca > Bivalvia > Unionida > Unionidae > Megalonaias > Megalonaias nervosa. The sequence goes on along the minus strand of JAECUM010023176.1, from coordinate 26,451 downwards.
AGGATTCCTAACTTTGAATCGAGTTAATGGTAAGTAAACACTTACTTTTGCATCTACCACTGTTCTGTAATTGAAGAAGGGATGTATCGTAGAGTCGCAAACATGGTATATGTAGCTCTTTTCACCGGTTGTCACCTGAGCGTAGTAGTGTCCACTCAGACAAAAATTCGCGAAATTCAGTTTGGTGCAACGCAGAATAGTCAATGATGGCTTGATGGATAGAAAAATATCTCAGGAATAAAACAAGCCATAGAATATGATCGTATGCCGTTAAAGACGGAAACAGCAGAAGGAAATCGAGGGTCATGGGTGGAACGAAGTGTTTGGAAGTTACTGACCTTCTCTCTTATATAGTATGATAGAGAGGGTCCAATGTCAGAATGGGTCATGGGGGTAATCTGAGATATTTTTGTCACTCTGTATGACTTTTTTCCTTCAGATTATTGTTTTTTTCTTAACATCAAGCTTGCGTCGAGCACCTGTGTATCGGCCAACATGTTCAACTTATAAAATGACCTAAATGTTTGGCATATTGCTGTGACTTTTATCTGACTCGTATTAAGTAAGTTATATTGTTACCGTGGTGCATTTTTGGAAAGAAAACGACCGAAGATACGATAGGTTACCGTAGTAAAAATGCATTCCTTTAGGCTAACATTTCGAATTATGCGTGCTAATTAGGTCAAGAGTGCAAGATTTATCGTTCTTGACCAAACACTTTCTTTTTTTTTAAAATACGAAGTATAATAAATTGAAATCAATGACAAGTGAAATTTAAAATAATTTATGTTCAGACATGTGTATACATATGCTGATATACATAGATGTGAATAAAATATGCATATTAAAGATAATTAAATTGTGATAATTACAGACATGGTTGTAAATAACCTAATACAGGAATGTTTTCTGTGATAATTATGTACATGAGCTTTTTGTGAGTAATAAACACAGCATATATTAACAACATGAATAACATCTGTCATCAACTATGCAGTATATTTACTAATTAATAAGATGGAAGAACTTGTGTACATTGGAAGTTGATGGGTCTAGCTCAGTTGTGTGATTGGGATTCGCACACAGTTCTAGAGAATGCTCAGAATCATGCAGAAAATTCAACCAAAAATTTGCAAAAATTTGTATGTCATTTTGCAAGCCCTATATTTCTTTGTTAAATTCTGAATTGATTATTGTGTACATGGTCTTATTAGTGAATAATGTTGATGCTGCAAAGTGATAATTTTGGAGAACATAAGCTGGCTGCTATTTGCTACTATATATTTTCAGTGTTGGTACAGCTATTAGCCCCAGTTTAATGCTGCTCAGCGTTTAAAAAAGGGCTAGCTGCCAGATAAGGAAAAATGGACAAAATACAAAGTCAGGATCTTTGTCACAACAGGTAGGATAGAAATGATAAATTTAATTGTGTTTATTCTAAGACAGTAATTTCAGAGTTATAAGGTATATAAGTACTTTGGTATTTTTTTAAGTACAAATATGGCAACATTTAAAGGCTTGTGTAGCCCTTTATAGTAGGCACAATAGTCATGAATTAAAGCAATGAAGTTGGCACCATGTAAATAACTGTAGGACTTTTTTAATTCAGAATGTTATCAGAAGACATTACTTAAAGCCAAACAAGCAGAAGAGACATCTGATGTTGAATCGGACGAGGAGCACAAACCCAAGCCAAAGAAAAAACCTCAGTGCTACATAAATTGGTCTGACAAGGAGAATGGTGATGGTCAGTATATGCTGGAGAATTATCAAGCCTTTACTTGCTTCTTTATAATGTGATGCTTGACACTGTGGTATTGTTTATGAAAAGAATCTTGCAGATGTTAAGGGACCATCAGTCAAGTCTGCATTACTTGTCTGCCTTTATGTATATTAAATAAACTTTCTTGTTACTGAAAAAGACTCCTTGCAGAAGGCTTAACTACATTTTATACATACATCATGGATGGTGTCCAACATACTTTTATGATCAGAAAATAAAATCCCATTGTTTTAATTACGGCTTGCTGTGGTCACCGAATTTTAAAAATATTTATCCAAGCTAAATATATGATGATTACTTAATAACGCATTTATTGGTGGTGAGAGACTAAATCCATGATATGATACTTGTGTTTAGCATTAACTGGAAAGCTGAAGATTAGTAATCTTTTGATATGCATATCTTGATTGTACCATTTAATTTACAAAATTCAATGTAATTTGCATTGGTAAAATGTGTAGCACAAGAAAAGTAATTATGAAACCAAGATAAATCACATATCTTTGTTTTGTCTGGAGCTCGGCCTCATTTATTGCACATTTCTGTACATTATTTTGTCTTTAATCCAGGATTATTCACTGCATCGGATGCATTTCATAGTGAAAATTCACCAGCTTGATTTAAAAGTGGTGATTATTATTAGCGATTGTTCTGCATACCCTGTATGTCACAAGGAGTCAGTGTAATCAAGAACTCACACAGTATTTATAAGTTCTCATTAATATTTCAGATGAAGATGAAGAACTTAAACAAAGATGAAAACCTCAAGTGGACACATTCTTTCCGGTCAGCCCTCTTTTCCTGCTGGTATGTTCTATTTAGTTAACTGGTCTCTTTTTATCAATTGCTTTTATTCCATGCCACAATTGGAAATTCCTTATCAAAAGTATCTATTTATCTGTCTCTTTAATAAGATGTGTTTAGGAGTACTTATTCATGCTGTATATATGGGATTAGATGTTTTGTTCAACATTAATGCATTTTGTGATATATTATATCACTGCCTAATAATACAATGGTCATTGTGACCAGTATACATTTAGTTTACATGCCAAAAAATCCAGGCTGATTTCTTTGTTTCTTTTTTACTACAATTAAGGACTAGTTATTATTTTTGTATATTTAGCTGCATCCAGAAGGACAACACCATCCCATCCCCATCCACTCTGGAGCGGAGAATAAAAAGATTTCTCTCTGCCAGTTCCTCTACAAGTAGTAAGTATTGATGGGAAAAAATGTACATGAGAATAATGAATAATGAAACAAATAATACAGATGTTGATTTGTATATAATCTCTTATTTCATTTACTACTCTCTAAATATGAGTAAGTCAATTATACACTGTATTCATGAATTTAATTCTCATCTAAGGTAGAAGAACTGTTTTATGTGTTACAAAAGGTTGGGTAATTTGTAGCAGTAAACTAAAAACACGTTCTGTAGCATTTATAAACGTTTATGTTTCAATGCACATCAAACTCATTGGTGTGTTGTCACTTCAGTTGATAATAGTCTTGTCATCTTGTAGACATTATAAATGTTAGTATTCAATACTAAGGTCATATACATTGAGTCAACATCAAAATTGTTTGGAAAATGGAAGATTATGACATGAAAGTACAAGTTTTTGTAGCTTAGACACTGTTATTTCTGAACATTGTGAGATGTGTAATTAGTTAAATTATAGGTCATAAAACATACTGTTCAAGACTTAGTTGTGCATATAAACAATTTTTACAATGGATTCTTTTTTCATCGATGTGTCTACTCTGTTCATCATTCGGTTGGGTTTTTTATTTTCCTTTCTTAGGTACACCATTGTCATCTCTAAGTCTGACGCCAAAACCATCTACATTGAAATGCAAACTTTACAGACACCAGTAGTGAAACAACACGTCCAGGGAGTAAAAAAATACAGGATTCCAGTGAAAATAAGTTTTTATTTCTTTTCAAATAAATTGTACAAAAACCATCTATTTCATTCCATAAATATTTTTCATTGTTAGACCCATGTTCACTGTACAGATTTTTACAAGGAGTTAATAGTAATGATTTTGATCTTTCAAAACTGATGCTTAATTTCATCATACATCTTTTACAGATTTCAAGCTCAGTGTACTTATGAAACTGAACACAGTTATTGAGAATCAGCAGGAGCAGCTGGCCCTCCTAGGGAAAGTTTTAGTCAATACACAAGGTCCAGACACATAATATACAGAAGAATTTTTTCAACGCCATGTGACTCAGTGGAGGAACTAGAGGGCCTTTGCCAGAGGTTGGAGGAGAATCTTGAACTCTCCAAGAAGATGGTAATTTGGGGCCTTATTTTCTCAAATAAAACTGTTTTCGTGTCTATAACATTTATTTGCTGTTGTGCATCATACAAGTACTGGGGCACCTGCATAATTATTTTCGTGGGTGGGGGCAAACATGTAGCAGCAGAGAGGGTGAACAGACCATTTTGCTTGAGACATTATTTATGAAAAAAATAAGCCTTTCTAAGAAAAGGAAATCTTAAAGTCAGTAACGTTAAACCACAACCTCTAACTGACCATGAGATTTCTCTAGGGTTATCTTATCTCGTTACTTTATCTCTGACTCTTTGGGTTTTTTTATGGTGTGTTTATTTTACGTGTTGGTCACTCAACGTTGGTCGTTCACCCTCTCTGCTGCTGTAATTAACCAAAGATTTTATCCAGACCTATACAATATCTAGATCTTGGGTCATGTAAATTTATTGTTATAAATCCGAACGGAATAGCTTGTGCTTTTGAAAAGAAGTTTTTAAACTCAATCATGTCCATATCCCCTGAACACCAAGTATAATAAACATTTTGTAAAGTATAATTATCTACTCCATTAAAAACAATTAAGATATTGCAATTATCTCTGATTACTTTAGGAATTTGCGTGTATTTCTGAGTTAATAAATTACGTCTGTATTTTTGTGACAGCCTCTTGAAGATATCCGAGCTGGATTGGATTGTTTATCCAGCATTACATCATCGTATACTACGAGATTATTGATACATCCATCAAGATCGTCTATGGATGGAGCTTCATCGATATCGGTAATAAAATCAATAGCATCATTATCAGAACACGTCAGCGACTATGCATTTTCATTAAAATCTTTAAGTACTTCGTAACATCGTTGATCATCTACAGATGGTGCTACTAAATATAATTTATCCCACTTGAGCCATCGCATTATCAGATTAAGTAATAATTGCGTTTTACCAGACCCAGATGGGCTAAGTATAATTGCTCTGATAGAATTTGGTAGCGCTGGATGATGTTTGACTGGCTCCTGTTTTCGTGTCGCTGAGAAGTCAATTATATCCATATAATAATAATATGGATTTATATTGTGTTCGATGTAGAGCACCCACTCGTACCAGTGGATTAACGACAATAATAACAAAAAATAACAGGGGCGCACTTATAGGAAAGTGTGTGAAATGTGGTGCAAAAAATACAAATTTATTTCATTAAAGACAGGTGGAGATATCGCTGCTTCCTTAGGTAAATTGCCAGGAGCTCCATGGGCAAAGTATCCTGGTAAGAAACATCTACCTAGATATAATTATTGTGGTCCTGGAACTCATCTCGATATCCGACTCGATAACCAAGAGCAACCAAAACCTGGAGAGTATCCAATAAACGCAATTGATCAAGCGTGTCACATTCATGATGTCGCGTATAAAAGTAAAGTCTTACAACAACGGCACCTTGCAGATGTGAAGTTGATTCATGCGTTAAATTCTATACCTGATAAATCTCTCAGAGAGAAACTTGCTAGTTTTCTGGTAAAAGCTGATATGAACGGTAAAATAATGTTAGGGGATGGTAATTAATCAACTGATTATTATCATGATAATGGAATCTGTTTATTATAGTCCAAGAGGATCCTGGAGAGGTAAAGCAGCGATTAGTAAACTTGCTGAAGCAGCAAAAGTCTCACGTGATGTTGCTGCAGCGTGGTTAGCACGACAGGCAATATGGCAAATCTATCTAAGTCCACCTAAAAAGATTAAGTATGCACATTTTGATGTCAGTACCCCTAATGAAGTTCATCAAGCAGATATTTTGTTTTCACCACATGATACCATTAAAATTGGCAGACCTCAGTACACATATAGATACGCGTTAACCGTCGTTGACGTTGAGAATAGATATAAAGAAGCAGAACCACTATCAACTAAAACAGCAACTGAAGTTGCATCTGCGTTCGAATGCATTTATCAACGTGGTGGTCTACGATGGCCACAACTGCTACAGGTTGATCCTGGCAAAGAATGTCTTGGTGCAGTATCATCGTTGATGAAGCGACATAACGTTAAAATCAGACGAGGACACACAGACATTCATCGTGATCAGGCAATCGTTGAACAATTTAATCGAACACTTGCTGAGCGGTTATTTGGATACCAATACGCAAAGGAAATATCCGCTGACTTTAAGTCCACGGAGAGATCTCGTGAATGAGTTGCAAGGTTACCGGTGTAATAGCTGCGTTAAACAACGAAGTGACTCGTGCAACTTTTATGAAACCTTCTAATGCGATCACAAAAAAATATATACCAATACAATGTAAATCTTCCTCTCAACCAGTACTAGGTAATGTTACTGTAAGATATTTATATGAACCTGGTGAACTTGAAGGAGGTAGAAAAAGAGCAACTGATCCTATCTGGAGTGTGACCACACACAAAATTTCTAGCGTGGTAAGGTCCACAGTTAGACCCGCAATCCACAGATTAGATTCAACTGCTCCTCAGCGTGGACAATTACAAATAATTCCTACGGATACACAATTACCACCGCGTTCACTTTTGTAAACTTGCGCCTCGACGTCGATTACATTCAAGACAGGTCAGCATCACATTTTCGCGTGTGTGACCAAGACTACTATTAATTCTATCAACGGTAAGTTGTCTTGGATTATTACTCGAGTACTGCCACAGCATATTACAGTTAAAACTTGCACAATGATTATTCTGTTGTGCTTTTAGTGTTAAAATCAATTCAGCATCAATACTAAAATCGCGATTATTTTTTTTTTGTCACATTGCTTACAACTCGCTAATTTTTTATTGATATCGACAAAGTTGCTAGTGATTTCTTCGGTTATTACGCAATCCATGATAACCCGGCCCAGTTGAGATATTCTTCTGACTCGAGACACTGCTAGATAAACTAAATTTGACCACTGAATACGATCATCGACAATCCAAATACTTGTATCGGTAATAGTTAATTCCTGTGACGAGTGAATGGTTTAGCGTATCCTAACGTCCACGGCGATTTATCCATGCGTAACGCGCTCTCAACAACATCAACAACAACTAAAACAATATCATTTAACACAAGATTTTGTATTCCACCACCAGGAATCTCAACATCAACATTCTGTCGTCGAGTATCTGCTGGGCGATAACACAAAGCTACAGGTAGATTTGAACATTTTTCTTTATGTAACGTAAATAATTGTTGTTGAAGTGTATCGCGAACTATTTTTCTACTTGCAACTATCAAATCAGCAGGTCTCCATAAGTCCAAAAATCATTCATAGAAGTTTCTGGAATTACTTTATGCATTATTTCACACTGTATTTTATTTGGCTGTAGTCTTATTAACTTTTTAAACTCTTTTAGCGATTTATCAATAGCTCTATGGTCATCAGTTATTTCTTCGTAATAATCTACAAATGTTTTCAGCCACTCATGTGGAGACGATCCAATGAAAGGTGGTGGTTGACCGTGATCGCCACACATTATCACAGCAGTATTCTTCAATAACAGCCAATCAAGAAATATTTTTAATACTTCTAGGGATACCGTGCATATCTCGTCCCAGATAATAATTTTAGGAATGTATTTCTCACCCATCCGCGATGGAGTCCATGCGTCTCCGCACCATCTAAAGAAACTATATGTACACGATTTTACTCCTCTTTCTTTTATTTCCTTGGCGAGTTTATGTGTCGGTGTCAAAACAATCATATCAGAACAATTATTAAATAATTCAATTGTGCGTGTTGTTTTACCTGAACCACCACACCCATTAAGATAAACGGTTTTATGTCTAGCCACAGGATCACATACAGATGGTACCGATGACATCCCTGGTATTTGATTATTCTTGTAATATGTTTTCGCAATTTCAACGTCGGCAGATTCAGAATAACTAATTATATCTTCACGTTTTATTCTCCATTCACCCCATGATGCATGATTGTTAATATGCACTTGTTTTAACGAATCCGCATATTTTTTGTTTATGTAAAATGAATCTGTCGCGACTCTGACTGCATAACGAGGAAATCTGTTTATCATTGATAATAGATTTATCGAAACATACGCTAGCATCGAAGATCTTAAATGAGTAAACTGCGGTGACTCGCCATCAGTATAGCTCACAATTGTACCTAATTTACTTCCGTCTGATAAATAAGCATTATTTCGACTTATAAATGTGTTTTTCTCCGTTGTATCAGCAATTTTAAAATCGAGTTCAGCATCGTCCATGACTAATCTTGTACATGCTCGTTTATGATTATATGATCCTCCTTGCGTAAATTTACCGATTATTTTTCTGCCGAGATCTTTTGCAAATTTCTCATCACTTTCTCTCCTGCATTCACTTATACTATTAGTAATTTTAACAATATCATCTTCAGGATTAGGAAAATCTCTTCTAGCATCATTAATATCAAATACATCCGGTTCTGGCAACCAGACTTGTTTCTGCACGCGGTATGATATAATTGCTTCACTCACGTTCAACGACATTAAAATTCCAGCATCAGTCACGTACTTCATTAGTACTATTGGAGCCCAACGTCGCTCTGAAAAATGTCTTCCAAACCATGCATAAACAATCGGATGGAGATCCCCGTAAAACTCGAACGACTCTATACAGGCGAATCCGGTTAAGTCAAAATCTGGTAAGGGTCCGTTTGTCGCTACTCTGGTCATTTCGTGTGTCGGATGACCAAATCTCTTAAAGTATTCAGAACATTCTCTGTATCCAAGAAAACTTCCAGGATAACATGCTACCATATCAACCGAGATAACGTCATTATAATCGTATTTAGTGTTCCACAATCCACCGTGTCTGTATTCCACACAACTGTGTTGGACATCTTCAAGAAATTCCAATCGTGTCGGTTTCCATGAATTTTTCTCCTGAGCAGCGTGAGCAGCAACTGATGGAACAGTAAAACAGTTATTAAGTAATTGTCCAACCTTAATATCATCAGAGGTATATTTTAATGCAAGATTTTTCATTTCTTCGTGGAGAAATTCTGTACGATAAATATCACCATTAGACCGTACAAACTGATCATGATAATCATATTCCGAACTCTGAAACAGCCAAACAGATACAGGGTCAATTTTACTGATATTTTTGATAGCATCGAATACATGACCATTATAAAATTTAACCGTTCTGTCTCGTGGAAATACTGTTACTGCCACAGTCCATGCATGTGCGTTATGATCAATAATATCTATCGAAGCTCCTCTTGATTTATATTTTGGTTTGTATAAAATCTCTCCGGTTAACATCTTCACTGTTATTGGGATTTTTAATTTCTTTCCCAGCTCAGCAACGTCGCTGATAGACGCTCCGGTATCTTTAACTGTTTCAGCCCGCGTATTTATTTTTTTACGTCGTAAATCCGTTAAACCGTTTCCGCGTATCGCGTTTGTGAAGTGTTCTGTAACCCGTTCAGCTACACAATTTATCCTTGATAATTTCATAGGTTTGAGATCCCCAACGTTAGGGTTATTATTTAACGGATATACCGCGTACTCAACCGCAGTCACAGGGTATGTACGTTCGTAATATGGTTTGTCAATACCAGTAAGTATTCCTGGTTTGGAATTTTACTAAGAACAGTATTATTTCCTGACTGCATATGGACAGAATCAAGTTTGTCACGAATAATCCAAATGTCATCGTCAGTCTTTACAATAAATTTTATTAAAATAAAATGTTTCTGAACAAGGTAGTCAATAATCTCTCTTCCTCATTTGTCATTCATTACATTAACAGTATTTCCAATTCTGAATGTCGACCACACATAATCCGCACCATCGTCGCGAAATTCCTTTTTGGCTTCACGGATACGTTTTGTTATATCTTTATTCGTTAAAGCTAGATCTTGCATCGAAAAACTAAATTTGTGTTTCGGCAGTCTGTCAAGATCAAATCTAGCTCCAGAATGTTCAATTGCGGATAATGCCTGCATTATTATAATTAAGACAAATATGTATTAAAATTGAATTTTAATCTCTTGTATATGATTCAAAAATATAATCGATGTAATTGGCTTATGATCGGATATACTTCTTCTTGTAACAAAGCATGCGTAAATGAATTCTGCGGCTACCATATGCAATGTGTTAGACAAGGTAGTTTAGGACCAAAACCGTGCGTGCGGTGTGGTGTTGGAGTCAGAGGAAAAACTCAACTGTGTGTGCTATGCGGTGGTAAAAAATACAGAGAGCTGAAACGATATTACGATAAAAAAAATAACACATCTTCCGAATCTCCTATAAAAACCGAGGAAGATTATCTCACTAGATTTTCAAAATAATGATTTAAACAAATAATATTAGTATATAAATGGAGCCAAATGAGTTTGTAAAGCATCCAATCATTATAGATTATGAAGCATCTCGTGATGGTGTAATTATGCACTGTAGATGAAAGAAACCAGTTGGTAGTATTACTAAATTTGGTTATTTTAGATTTAATGCCAATGGAAATAAAAATTATTTCTCACGTAGATTCATTTACGAATGTTTTATGGGGTCATTAAAGATGGACTTGTAATAGATCACATCAGTGGTGATAAACTCGATAACTCGCGAATTGTTACGCAAAGTCAAAATTGCAAGTCCGGAAATTCTGGCGGCGTATGGTACGCAAGGGCTGTTAAATCTATAAATACAGATGGAGAAGAAATTGTGTTTAAGTCAATTAATTCTGCTGGTAAATACTTTAACATAGCATCACCTTCAGTAAAATACGTGGCAGATAATATCACAAGATCTGCTTTTTCAATGAGATTTGGACAAAAAATCAGATTCCAGTATGTTAGTCTACAAGAACCTTCTTCATGAACCAGTATCTTCTCATTTTGCTTTCATAGTTTGTTTTATGCAGGTGTTTTTTTCATGATGTAATGTTCCTGTGGTATCAGATGATTAAGTGAAACAACTCCGTCAAGCATATCCTAGTAAATCTTGCAGTTGTTGTACTTGTTGTACTAATGATATTGTGAGTTTTGGTCAGAACCCACATTGCTTTGCACCTTATCAAGTGGCTGAAGAGTACAACCCTATAAATAAGTATCGATATATCTTTCTTTTTTCATAAATATCGTTCATAAAAATGATATGTGTGTATAGTCCGCAGCAAAATCCATTTGTCTTAAATACATGTATTTAATAGAGATTTTATACAGTTTGGAATGTCCCATAGGACACTAATGTTTCCAAGAAGCCCATTGTAGCTAATTTTACTATTACAAAACAAAGAACAAGCTAATCTGAGTCACATATTATCTGTGTTATATCGGTTAATATATATGTCAGCAGTGAGTGTATACATGAGGTCATTTTTAGAAATGAATATGGCATTGCGTGTTCGTATAACTTATCGATTATTTTAGTATCCTTAGCAACGTCTGATTAGTACAGACTTTTAGCTGTGGGTTTCGTGTAATGTAGTCTCAAGTATTTGGAAACTGAAAATAAATTCACATTTTACAATAAATTCTGATTTTATTAAGAAATCCACAATATATTCAATAAATTCTGATTTTATTAAGAAATCCACAATACATTTACAATACATTCTGATTTTATTCTGTATACTTTAAGTACATTACGCTTTAACTATATAATAATGTTTTCGTTATGTATACATATTGATGGCCGATTGCTAACGCGCTGGATTCTCATACTAAAGGTCTGTCGTTCGATTCTCGTGATTGGCATACTGTCGGGCGAAAGGCGATATTATGCCAAACATTATTATTTAATGGGGCGTAGCCAGCCCGTCTAGGTTTCAATAGAAAATTTGTACACTGTCCCACCATGTCACTTGGTGGGTGCAATTTTGCACTTCCTGGGTGATTATGATGGGGGAGTGTGCAAAAATTTCTATTGAACGTAGAGAAGGCCCGTAGTATTGTCTTTAAGATAAGTTTATATGTAACTGTGTTGTCCTAGAGTTAAAGTTCTTAGAATTAAGTTTATATGTGACCTCTGATCCTGCTAGGATGCTCTTTGACAACCTAGGGGATCACATGGGATTAAACTGTGCTGTCCTAGGATAAGTTTATATGTGACCTCTGATCCTGCTAGGATGTTGTTTGGCAACCTAGGGGATCACATGGGGTTGTATAAAACTGTGTTGTCTATTTCGTCTTTCGAATTTCCTCTCATCCTGCTAGGATGTTCTTTGACAACCTAGGGGATCACATGGGGATAAAGTGTGTATATGTCCTAGGATAAGTTTATGTGTAACCTCTGATCCTGTTAGGATGTTGTTTGGCAACCTAGGGGATCACATGGGGTTAAAATGTGCTGTCCGTAATTAAGATATAATCATAATCATAATCATATGTATATAATCATAATCATATGTATATAATTATCTTGAAACAGTCCTTAGGGACTATTATTTTTATTTTATTCTGATTTTATTTTTATATTAAACAAACATAATGAATATAATGAATTCCGAAAACATTAATGTTATTATTTCTGCGATTAAAATATTACAACATAACGGTATAAATATATCTGATAATCTTAATCCTGAAAAAAATTCTGTCTGACTTTGAATCATTAGAACAACGGAAATTAGAGAACAGATACACTTTGCCATCTGATTATAAATTCATGAAGTTTATCCAGCAGGCAATGTTACAGTCGCTGGCAACAGTTACAGATAATCAGGTAAAGTTGTCTGTACCTCTCTCAAACGCTATTGACAAAATTAAGTTAGAATTATCTCATGAATACGAACAGAAAAAGATTATGAACTTTCATATAAGACAGTTAAGAGAGCATTGTGAAAATGAAAGTGAAGGTGGAGTTAATGTGATAATGGCTAAACAAAATCCCTGGCAAAATTAGTATACAGGTTATTTACTTATAATGATATTTTATTCTGATAATTATGATTTACCTTGTAAAAAAAAATATTCTGATCCGAGTTAGATTCGGATAATTTTTTGTCTTTTTTTTTGTTTTGCGATATAACCCTCTATGATCTCACATACAGATTAATACTTAAAACTTCATTCTGCAAATCCAAAATACGTCCTATTTGGTCTGTAAGTTTGAAATGTATCCTTGATAATAACGGATTATGTACACGTAGATAAAAGGGGTTAATTGGTTCAGATACAATTAACCACCCGTTGGCGCTTGAGGACTGAATGAATATAATATATACCCCTGCTCCACAGTGCTACTTTTTGAAAGATCTACTTGATAGCTGCCATCAATTACATCACATAATAGATTGATTGCGATCGTTGATGTTATGTTAACAATACCAGGAAAGATATGACGACCTCCACCGTATGGATCATTATTGTGTTTAAGAATAACCAGTGGTGGGGCTATTTTTATCCACGCTGCAAATACTTTAGGGAAATACTCATCAATGACATTGTTGAGTTGTTTTTTTTTATCTCAGCGTTATTTAAATCTGGTATTATAAATGTTTGTAAATCTTTTTCTGTTATTTTGTAATGATCAAAAAATAATTGCTTAAGTTTTGGACCTGCGTAAGAATTTTCGGATTCAGTCGCAGTTTTAATAATACTTCGATTAGTGATGTATAAATCAAATAAGATCCCATTTAAATGTTTTATTGTTTCGATTATCTGATTTTTTACACCATCGTCATAATGTTGTGATAATGAAATAAATAAACTTCTTAAATCATTAAGTGTTTTATCGTATTCAGGCTTAAGAACATTAAAAAATATTTTAAAAAATTCTTCATCAACAATATCTCTATCAGTCTTCGTCCTGGTGTCTTTGAAGACATTAAATACTGATCTAGTTATCTTGGGGATCCTTTTACCGTCAAAATCAGTAAAGTAATGTTCATTGTTGCTTGGATCAAATTTAATTTTATATAATGCCATGGATTTTTATTTCGATATTCTAGATCTTTAATGAATCTTTTTCCATTGTGAGAAATTCATTTTTGGTTGGTTCTGGAATTCCATTTGACTTTTGGTCTGGAGGAACATCAGGCCATCCTAACACAGATCTGATCGAACTTTGATAAATATCTACAACATAATCAGGGGAATTTATTTCAATCGCCGCTGATAATGTTGGTTCGTAAACAGTGATTGCTATTTTGGATTCTTTTCCTGTGATAGATTTAATTCTGCGCTGGAACTCATCATTAATCTGTTCTATTTGATAACTGCCCGTTGAAATTCCAACAACTTGCCAATCAGGAGTTCCATCAGGTTTATTCTTGTTCGCAAATACAAGTGAATTGTTTGCTGGTAGTCCACCAAACGATTATGACCTGATATTTGGCCAGCTATTATAAACTCGTAATTGTGCTAATGCTATTTCACTTGCTGAAATTGCAGTTGGAAAGTTAACGCTAAATTCAGGATTGGTTGAACTAAATGATATCATAGTAGTTTTTGTATAATAGTTGTAATAGTTCTAACGCTGACATTTATTTAAAATACTCAGTTATATAATTATTACTTTAATAGAACACAGAGCGTTCTCTCGGGAATTCAATCTTCCCCCTTATCACAAGTTGCTTTATCACTAGAATCGCTAGAGAACGCGTTGCGTTCCATTCTAAATGCTTCATCGTAGGTTTTCATTATCGTTGCGAACTCCTCATCAGATATTTTACCATCGCTGAGGTACGCAGAAAGATACGATGATAGTTTAGAATAAGATGTTGTTACTGTGTGTAGTTTTATTGTATACTCGTGTAATTTATCATTTGTACACGTAGATATCTTCTTAGCGATAATACTAAGAATGCCTGCGATAATCGTTGAAGTTGAAACGACAATTGTTACAACTGCAGGTGCTGTCATTGTTATTGTTGATAGTAATAATCCGGTTCCAGCAATAACAGCAGAAACTGAGTAAACAATTATATCAATAACAACCATACGTCTGCGATATTTTTTTTACTTTTACTGTATAATCGTCGATGATATTTTTTAGTTTGGTTTGACACTCGCATACTTGAGTGTGTCTGTGACGTTGAACGTTGATAAGTGAATCTGTCACTTGATTCATTATACAATTACAACGTCATTTAATTAAGTAATTAAACAGTTTCAGCTACGAATTTCAGACACCACCAGTAACGTCTCGGGGGCATTTCCGTTGATGTTAACGTAAACGTTTCTTTGATGTCCTTGGTTAGCATCACCAGTAAAGGATCATAATAAACATTCGGTGATGATGAAGTGGCCACAGTAATTTCCAAACCGTACACGGATAGCCTGTATAACCCAGTTACTTCTGCGGTATGTTAGAGAGTGCTATCGCGTGGTGTCCATGTTGATGATCCTGATGCTACTGTGTACACGATAGTTTTAATTTGTCCGTGTGGAATTTTAATCAGATTAGTTTTTTGAACAATATTAGGTATTCTGTTAATAATATCGTTGAGTTTCATGTTAATGTCGGAGAGTTTGATATCAACAGTTGGTGGACTTCCAAAAAATTCATTAATAGATTTGTTTATGTTTCTACAAAAATTTAAGAAAGTTTGTACGTGATTAGTAAAATTAGCATTGAATGTAGTCATTTCATTATTGATTGTAGCTAACGAAGTTGTCATAGGAATTTCCTTGTCGTCTACATATTTCTTCGTTGCAGCGTCGAAATCTGATTCTGGAGTTCTAAGATTATTAATACCATTATTATTCATGTTGAGAAATGCACGCATTATATCACCGTTGACTAATACGTACTTAGATTCTTGATCATCGACGTGTTTTTTTGTTGCTGCATCTGTATCTGCGGCTGGGTTTCCAAGGTCTATAATTTTATTTCGATTCATAATAATGTGACCGGTGAATGAATCACCAGCTCGCTTAATAAAATCGTTAACTGACTTACCGGAATCTTGTATTTTACCTTGATCAGAAAAAATAACGATATTATTAATGACCGCGGTGGGAATTCGTATATGAACATCTAACAGTTGTATGTTACTCGTTTTTAATCGTCCTTGTTTATCCTGAAAAACAACGACTTCATTTTGATCCACACTTGTGATATTTAATAAATCGTCAATTTCATTTCTGATCTGATCAAGAGTTGCATATTTAGATAAATCGACTTGCTGCTGAGCTTTGCGAGAAGATCTTCCATAAATATCTACCATTATATTTACTGGTATCTGTTTAAGTGTGACAACGTAGTATACTCATGCACGACTTTATGAGGTGGTGTTGTTGCTTTTGATACAGCATCAAGTACAGCGAGTACTTCTCGACCACATATTGGCGGATCCGTTATTTTTTGTGTTGGTAATGTTGAATACCAGATTTTAGAACGCATCGAGTTCTGACTTTGCATAGCAGTACTTGTGTTAACATATTTTAAAAATTCTTTTGGTGGTGCCAACCCATATGAATCAAAATAAATAATTCCACGTGGATCAATTGCATATGCCACCCAATGAGTGTCTGTGCCAGAGTTTTTATCGTGATTAATAATACCAATTTCATGTTGCATTGCAACGGTAGGTAATTGATCACGCATAAAAACTCCTCTAAAGTTTTTTTATATTCAGTTGCTTAGCAGCATTAAGTAAATCAAAATTAGACATAGGAAGAATCATCGAATTCGATGACAAAATCACCGGAGCAGTCTTAGACCTTTTCCGTACCATGAATACGGGGTCCCTGGCAATCTTAGACCGCGACCGTATGCTGGGCCTGATAATCTTAGGCGGCCCGGCTGTGGTACGTTTGGTGCTCTTAGACATCTTCCGTGTTTTTTGCCAGTGATCTTTTTTTTAAAGTTTTCTGCGTGCATAATTCCTTGACCCGTTGCTTTCTTTAACGCCATTCCAGCAGCGGTTCCAACAGCGCCTAATGCAGCTGCTTTTGCAACAGCTGGGGCTGCAGCAGCTATTATTGCTGGTAACACGGCAAGAAGTGGAAATATGCCACCCGTTTTAACGATGTCTTTAATGACACTCGCAGAAAGATTAAGTTTTATACCTTTATTCAATATTGTTGCTTCATTGAAATGCCTATGCTGGCATTCTGATAATGATAGCTTATTCGGACCACTTGCGATTTGTTCTCGCTTTAGTGATATTTTTGCCGCACAATTATTTTTGGATGATGATTGTAGCTTTTTAGTCTGACCAGGAGTCAGACTGACATTAACTGGATATGACATTTATAATTATTATGAGTGATCTAATTACAGGTTTTCTACTGGGGCATCAATAACTCTCATTCGTCCACCAACACCTTCAAGTAACATTGATTTATCGCTGAGTATAACAGCAATTGCTCTGTAATTAGCAATAGCTCCAACATCTCTGTTAACATGAGCTCGAAAATATGTCAACGACGGACTGCCTGGTTAAATCTAAATGTTCCAGCGAAAAGTAATAAATCGGATATAATGTTGTAAAATCTAACTGTGATATTTGTAAACCAGAATCAATATTCTGATCACGTCCCATGAATGTCATTAATCGATGATATACATGTGCTACATGATTTTGACCGAAATTTAACAAAATATCTTCAGCTGGTTCTTGATGTCCGTTTATCCTTAAAGAAACCTCAGAAACACTGAGTTGATCAAATATCATTATGCTTCGATTTTGTGAGTTTACCCGTGCAGCATTTTGAAGCGTAATAAATATATGTCGCGGTGCAGAAACACCTCGCTGAGAAGTTATTTGCCATGTGAATAAACCATTAACATTACTCTGCACAGCATCTGTGGTCATTGTCAACCATAATAACATCGATTTACTACCTTGGCTCATAAAAGAAAGTAAATGTTCTTCTTGAACTAATGTTGGAGTCATTACTGGCATCCACAGAGAAAGTTTTGTCAGAATTACTTTACCAGCATGACCAATAGGTCGCCATATTGCATCATCATCAGTAGCTTTTCGCACAAGTACAACTGTGTGTTTGGCTCCAAAAATAACTTTTCTAACATTTCTACAAAATCCAAAGATATGTGATAATGGAATTGCACACGAAAACGCTCTTCTATTTCCTTGTAGCATTGATCGACGTGCTGTAAATCCTAAGTTAAATTCTGGATTAGGACCATGAACCACCAGATTTACATCAACATCAGCGGCGCCGGCGAAGTTTTTGGTCGTCTTATATCATATTGTCTGTTGTCAGGGTGGTCAGAAGTATCGTTTACAAACATCATTGATGGACCAGCTGATCTTGAATAATCATCACTATATCACGCAAGACCAAGTATCGTCGTGGCAATATCAACATCATTATGGATTGTTTCAATATTTTTTCCAACAATCATGTATATAGCGCCCTCAAACAATGCCATGATGCCATTATCAACAAAACCAACTCTAACATCAGTGTTGTATTCAGTATTATCTGTTTTATAATCTCACCTTCTACGTCAATAAATGCTTCAGTGGGTAAGAAATATCTGCTTGTATCTTGAACTTGCAGCTCAATTCTTCCACGCTCGTCAGGTACATGTGCGTCATAAGAATAATACTGATAATCGCGCACAGATTCATCTTTTAAAACTGGTGCATCCATGTCAAACGCGGGATCAGATATACGCTTGAACATCTTTATTATTATCGTCTTCGTCTAACACAAAGACCGCTTCCTGCTATCAGACTAGCGGTTATATTTTTTTCTTTTTCTAACCCAACATTAGTGTTGGTACCCAACTCTGCTAGTTTTTGATTAGCAGCTTGATTTATTATTTTACTGACATTTGCGAGCATCACTTCAGTGCTGGCCAGTTTCACTGGTTGAGGTTTTCGTCGTATTAATCGCGCTAGTCTATCCTTGATTGCTGAGAATGCTTTGCTAGCAACATCACCAACAGCGCCAATAGCTTTTTCATGAACAACGTCAATAGCTTTCATTGATAGTTGCTTTGCAAGCGGTATTGCATTTGGGGCTATCCTTCTAAATAGTCCCTGAACAACATCACCTAGTCCATCTCCGTAGGTCATTTTGTATACTGGTAATCGTGAATTTATTACCCTAACCATGGTTGGTCTATGAGTATTGTGTATGATCATATTATTATTAAGTAATTTTATCACTAATTGCATCTAATTACATACTCAGTCACTATGATAATCGTCACTAATTTCATTAATAAGGGACCGATAAACACCAATATCCATAACACCACCTGTAAATAATCGCTGACAAATATCAGCTGCTTCATTAATGATTTCTGGGGAATTATTACCAGCTCGTTTTCCTCCAATGAGAATTTCTAGTCGATCAACATCAGCAAGGACGTTATTGGGACAAGTAATAAAGCCACTTCCTAAACCACTTCCAGTTGCGCTAGGATGTTGATATTCTTCCTCTGATGTTCTAACTGGTTGTCGTTGTCATGGTGATTGAAATCGTTTCATCATTTCTCGAAATTGTTGTTTTTGTTGCGGTGATGGTTGTTCTCGTTGTTGTGGTGATGGTAATTCAAATTGTTGTGGTAGCGGTGGTAGTAATCATGGTGATCGTTGTGGTAGTAATCGTGGTGATTGTTGTGGTTGTGGTAATGGTGGTGGTAATTGTGGAAATTGTTGAACTTGTTCTTCAAGTGTTTTTACTGGTTTCTGTAATTCAAATTGTTTAGCTCTTTCTTCTATATATCTATGTATAGCCTCATCAAAGATATTAAAACTTCTAATATCTTCATTAGATCTGATTTCCGGAGTATTAGTAGCGATGCGATATAAATCCCTGATCCAATCAGCACGTTTTAGAGATTTAACTAGTTCTGGTTTTACATTTTTTTTTCTTTCATCATATCCATACGCGGCAATATCAAGTAATTGCTTTGGGTCCTTGATAGCAGCAATACCTTCAGGTATAAATTTATCTATTATCTTAATTCTGGTTCTTGGTTTAGGTTGTGGTTGTGGTTGTGGTTGAGCCCCAGGTTGAGCTGCTTGAATACGAGCAGCAATATCAACAGGTAATGTTTCAAGAGCTCTTTGTGTTGCCTCAGTTGCTGTAACAATTTTCTTTGTTGGTTCGACAATCGGTTTAAATAATTGTTCTGTACCTTCTGCAAATTCCACCTGAGATTCCTGACGAGCTTGTAGTTGTTGTTTAACTAAATCACGGACGGGTAAATATTTTTTGATTGCCTCTAGTCGCTCTCGAGCTAATCTAGCTGAGTGTGGTTCTCCAATCATTATTGATAATATTTATAATGGCTGTTTAATTACAGCAGCAGAGGAGGTGAACGACCAACGTTGAGTGACCAGCGCGTAAAATAAACACACCATAAAAAAAAACATCAAAGAGTCAGAGATAAAGTAACGAGATAAGCTAACCCTAGAGAAATCTCATGGTCAGTTAGAGGTTGTGGTTTTTATTGTTGACTTTAAGATTTCCTTTTCGTAGGAAGGCTTATTTTTCATAAATAATGTCTCAAGCAAAATGGTCTGTTCACCTCCTCTGCTGCTAGTGTGTTCAAGAGCCAAAAGGTAAATCAGAATATGTCAGATTAAAGGAGACCAATCTACACGAATGATTACGGTATATACAGAGAGGTGCATTGCAGTGCATTTAGCCATGTACTATCATTCCGCAATAAAACTGGACTGTACAAAAATCCTCAGTGATACCATTCGCCTTAGGATTAATGTCGGATCTAATTAGTGATAGCATATGCCACTCGTAAGCGCGAATGATGATTTTAGTCACATTGTTGATAGTATAAGCCACTCGTAAAGCAAAAATGATGATTTTAGTCACTTTATTAACAGTATAAGCCACTCGTAAAGCACGAATGATTATGTTAGTCACATTATTGATAGCATAAGCCACTCGTAAAGCACGAATGATTATTTTCGTCACATTATTGAACTGAATATTGGAGTTTCAAAAAGGTGAGCTAATAATATTGTGATAGACCTGGGGCTTTAAAGCTTTAATATGATGGATGGGAAGGGTGTTTTTTATGTCATAAATTAAACATATTGTTCATTTCAATGAATACAGATAAACTGCTAAAAGAGTGAATTTGAACATTGCAACGTGATTGGAAATGTATAGATCGCGACTTACCCTGAAATCTGTATTAAATCGTTCATGTTGTATGTCAAGTGTGATCTCCGGTCATGTGCCATATGACCAGCGATCACACTTGACATACAACATGAACGACATGATGTGGTAACAACTGTCATCGAGTTCAACCACGCACATCGTTAAATCCTCACAAAATCTGTTGGAATCTTATTTTATATGAATTTGTCACACTCAGAAATATGTTTATCACACTTTAATTCCATCCAAATGATCATTTGAATAGCACTAAGCTCGATGACTCCAACAGCTGACATCACGAAAATGTCTGCACGCAAGATGGCCGACACTAGATCACATGACCGGTTCCACACAGTAAATTTGTCAAATTCACATTTTGATTAAATTTCACTTGTTGATTGTAAATCATGGCCCTGTTCTGTTCAAGTATGAGTATGTTTTGAATATTTTATATTGTATTCTTCATTTTTATGCTAGTCAATCTATTTTCAATGTTGTCAGCGTTCGTTGGTACTTGTTTAATCTTCACCCAAGCTTAGCAGTCTTGATTACGACTTAAAATACTTTTATGTGTGATGGACACGACATAATATATAAATGACAAAGTGTAAACGGACAAGTGATGATAGTTAAATTGCATATTAACCTTCAATTGGTGTCACTGGTTGTGGAGTCTCTGTTCGGCACCATCAGACCTGTTCGGCACCCCGGACAAGCAATGATTGGTTAAAATTGCGTCACATGACCATTTTCCGAAGAGTATAAATAGAAGCGAAATTCAAAATTCGGCAGATACCTGTCAACATTAGAGCCCCTATCTACATCTCTCCACCAAATAGAAAGAACGCTGTTTTGATTTAGTTATAATCATAAATTTACTAAAAGGAATACATTAAGAAGCTCATAGATACTTGTAAAAATAAGACAAGTCAACAAATTTAATTTATTTATTATCAAAAATAGACTGGACTTACATGTATATAGTACAACAATAGGAATTAATTCAATTCAATCAAAAATTCAATTCACTAATATTGATTCAGGCTTAATACAAAATATTGTGCCATACTAAATAAGCAACTACCTCCCGCCACACATAGAATTTAGGGCTAACTTTCAAATTACTTACCCTGTAGGTCATCCATTTCTTGCTGAATAATTACGTTGAGGTTATGAAGGCCAGCATGTAATAGCATTTATGTATTGCATATGTTACACGTAATCAAATACATATATTCATGTTTTTAGTCGTATTTTCCTTTATTAAGCATCTTATCACAATTTCATAGTCAAAAATAAAAAGTTTCAGACTTGGAGCACAAGTTAGTCCATACCCCCCCCCCCTCCAATCTGTTACAATATAATAATAACATACACATGTGAAGACGTCAGAGAACGAGATTACTGCTTTAATTGCAAGATAGTTTATGATTTGTGCAGAGAGGAGAAGACAGGAAAGAAAGTATGCGAGAAGATCTTAGTGCTTTGTACAGATTTAGTTGTAAGTTACTCATTCTACAAAGGGAATTGCGTACGACCGTGGTAATGTCCTTGGCCATAAATGCCATGGCGTAAATACGAAAATCAGCTCCCTTCAGGCAATCCCAGAATGTTGAAACATAGAAGACTAACATCACCACTGACACCACCATCATCCCGACTCTAGAAATATCAAACCAGATCTTTCTCAAAATCACTTGTTTCCTTATGCCTCAAATTTGTATGCAGTTCAATGTTGGGTTTCTGTCATGGTTGTTATTCAAACAAGACAACTCTGTGCATCTTTCTGTTTATACATAACCATATGTAAAGCTTTCTAACATCAATAACAAATATCTTCTTGATTTTTAATGTGTATGTACATAACAGTTTTGGTACAGTTCAGTTTGTACCTTTGAAATAATTTATCAACTTCTTTTCCAAGGGAGATATACGTAATTTTCATCAGAAATTATTTTCTCTGGGGCTAATGGGTAGCCCATGAAATGGTCATGAAAATGTAATTTAATCACTAAATTCACTTAAAAAATGCACCAAGTATCATAGTCACCTGATGTTTTAAAATGATTTCTTCCCATCATGCCTTGCACTGACTCCACATTTGTATGTAATATTATTGCTAATTACACATCTTATTCCATACACAATCATCAGGAACATGCCATAATCTGTTACAAATTCAAGTTCTACACCTAATATATCTTTAACCTTGCATCATGTGATAATCAAGGAAAACTCGGAATAACCTAACTTTATGAACTCTTTGCATATTAATATAAAGATTATATGTACCCATATGCAATCAACCGCAATATGAAAAATGCTATGTCTAATTATTATTAAAAGATTTACTTGTCTAATGAATTTCCAGATAAACCGAAGTAATAATTAAAATGAAGTTCAATAACTTGGCATATGATGGCATATGAGGATGCGCTGCTTAATTGGGATAACCGTTATTATTTTAAGCTTAGATGTACATTTCATTAGGTGTCATTATCCTCCAATCAAAGTACATGAGTGGGTCCTGATCTTAGATTAAAGGCTTGTAATTGGCTATCTTGGATTCATCACCTCTAATTTGTGATCTAATTAAATTAAATCAAACAATTCTGACAATAGGTAGCACATCGGACCTGGATCCAATTGTTTACACAATACTGTTACTAATATTACTAATGCTTTATTTATAGAGGGTGACTCATTTAGATGAAAATAATTTTCCCTCGAGGTCCTCTAAAAAAGCATAACAATATACATCAGACAAAATGTTAACAGTAATTACTATTTAGTTCAACACGTCTCGAGTATAATAAATTCAACTAAAATATCATCTCTTCTTAAATACTAATATTTTCTGCAGCTTTTACAGCCTCTGAAAGCTTTTACCACAGAACTATACCAGAGTATTGGAAACTTTTTTAAAAATTGTTAAATTCTTGACTTAAATGGATGAAGGTTTCATATGTGATATTGATCTCAACTGATATTAAGTTTTGAGTAACAGTTTAATAAATCCTGTAGGTACTCTGGAGCAGCTCCATTTACACATCATGCACAAGATATGTCTTGTGAAAATCAATCCTTTCATATATTGTAAGCCATTTCAGTACTGTAAATAAGGCTTTTAGTTTAAACATATTTCATTTCATAACTCTGTAGTTCAAGATTACAAGTTCTGTAATACAGAAGGTAAAGGATTAGAACGAAAGCCAATGGTTTATGTTTTTCTCCTTTTGATGATACAAACATTGTAAATATATGTGAATATATGGCAGATGAAATTGAATTATGACAACAATTTTAAATTGTTGAAGTCATAGTGAAGATTCTCTTAGCTAAAACATCAACATTTAGGTACGGTATATAGAGTACAAAGATGAACAATGAAGGAGTTGATAAAAGATGAGAATAAAAAAAAAAGAAGATAAAAGGAGAAACTTAATTAAAATGTGTATGGCATTGTGTATGAAGTTGCGAAAGTAAGGAGGAAAGAAAGAGGAAGAAATGAAGAAAGTTAGAAAAGGGGCAGATTTAAAGTGAACAGTACTTCCTTATAGAGTGAGTTACATCACTGACATTGTACGTCAGAAAGGTAGATACACAAAAACACATCATTTTGCATAAAGTTTTCCTGGCTTTCTTTTAAACAAAAACAAAAAACTCTATACTCATATGAGTCTTACATAAATGTTATTACATACTATATTTCAACAAAGCAATAAAAAAGAGCACACATTAAAATTAAAATTTGTTTAATCAGCATCCACAACCATACATGTGAACCCTATGGTCAAGTCAGCTAAAAATGTAAAAGGTGAGGATGTACAATTTAAATTTCTGCTCAAGGTACACAATAGACAACTGATGACTGACAATG
Source organism: Megalonaias nervosa (assembly GCA_016617855.1). Classification (NCBI taxonomy): domain Eukaryota; kingdom Metazoa; phylum Mollusca; class Bivalvia; order Unionida; family Unionidae; genus Megalonaias; species Megalonaias nervosa. Next base: position 1,469 of record JAECUM010023176.1, on the reverse strand, counting down.
CACAACAAATGCAGAACCACACGAAAAGTTCACTTTTAACGAAGCAATAGGATACTGTGAATTCAATTAATTTTGTGGTTCAGTGAAAAATTAAATTTTCATTGATACTAATTTTGTGAACTGGGTAAATTACATTTTCATGGATACTGAATTTTGTGTACTGTGTAAGGAGTCCCATAGTTTTCACAAAATAAAAAGCCTCTAGCTGCACATAGAGTTAAAACATGTAAATTAAAACTAAATGGTTTGTGTGAGAAGGCAAATGTGTATTTGTTATTACTGAGTAGGACTGATTTTACATAGCAAAATACAGTATATGAGCCACAAAACATTTGCCAAGTTTGGTGATCCTAGCATGAACCATGCTAGAGGTAAGAGGTTCATGAGGGTCTGAAATCACTCACCTGGCTGACAAAAGAATTAGGGTACAAGGTTAACTTAAAATAACTTTGAATCATATTCTCTAACTCGAGGAAGGAGTGATACAACTAGAAAAACAAGGTTTAGTACAGTTTTTTGTGAGGCACACAAGGGTTTAAATGATATAGTGAATCTTCTAGCCCAATGTCTAATAGGTGTGCACTTTTGTCACAGTTAATAAGCATATGAGGGTCACTCCCAGTGCAACACACCTCAAAATTTTGGGGATTCTACAAATAAATGACAATTCAAAAAGTAAACAAGAGCCTCTCGAATGAACTAATGCTATACTGGCCGAAAATAATTTTCAGGACATCAGTAAAAGTGCATTTTTTTCTTTTTAACCAATAAGTGCTGAAACCATTGCTGATATTCTTCAGCAGTAACAAGATTTTCACATTAGTTGCTGTGACAGCCATATTGGGGTCAAGATTGTTACCATTTTCATTTTGGACCAACTAAACATCATCTGAAGTCTTTGGTCAAAACTCCATGTCAACATGACCATCCTTGCAGTAGGAGTAGCTATAACAAGATTGCCAAGACTGATGTCATAGCAGCCATATTGAATATAAGATTGGCACCATATTCATTTAGGACCAATAAGATATCATAAGAAGTCTTTTAGTGAAAACCCCATGTTGATATGGCCATTTATTCAGAAGGAGTGGAGATAAGATTCTTAAGACGGCCATGAAGGTGGCCATATCGGATGTAATATTGGCATCATTTTCATTTTAGGACCTACTAGACATCATCAGAAGTCTTTTACTAAAAACTCTACGCTGATAATACTATCCATTTAAGAGAAGAAGCAGCAGCAGAGAGGGTGAACCCTACAACTTTGTAGAGACCTTATTTTTGAAAATTAAGGGTTCCTACGAGGGTTTAAAAAAAACATTTTTGCCTTAATAATGAAAACTTCTTTAATTGACCAGATTTTTTCAAAATCTGGTCACATACGTATGTCCTTCACCCTCTCTGCTGCTATAAATTAAACAGCCAGTATAGATATTATCAATAATGAGTATTGGAGAACCACACTCAGC
>JAECUM010023175.1:0-13127 GCA_016617855.1 Megalonaias nervosa | reverse complement strand
TTCCAGTTATCACGTACAGTGGACCGCTCGGGCGGCCTAGTGGTTAGAGCGTCCGCCTTACACGCGGGAGGTCGGAAATTCGAACCATGGCCGAGTCATAACAAAGACTTATAAAAATGGTACTAACAGCTGCCTCGCTAGGCGCTCAGCATTAAGAGGTTAGTGTTAGGACTGGTCGGCCTGGTGTCAGGATAATGTAACTGCGTAGGACATCATGCTATATGTCTGCGGCATGATGCCCCAGTGTTAGACATCATTATAAACTGCCACACTGCAGACATCGTAGTGATATGACTGAAAAATTATTAAAGCTACGTTAAAAGTAAATACACACACACACACACACACACACACACACACACACACACACACACACACACACACACACATCACGTAAAGCGTCATTTTGCCATTGATGGATCCTGCGTTTCTCCGCTAAAGAAAACAGACAGCCATAATGACCACTAAAGCATACTTCTATTTCTAGAGAAATTACGCTCTTAATAAGTTAGTATATGTTTTAATGAGGATCTAAGACTGCGTTCATGAACAAAATAGACACTATTGTCCTCACACAATTGAATTAGATCCGTGTAGTTCTACATTATTGAATAAAGTCAGTACAGCATTTGTTCACATAAAGTTTATAATACAGTCTTCGAGAAGAAGTCATCTATAGGATGTGATCTTTTGAGAGGTGAACGGCAGCCCCATTGGTTCCTATGCAATGAATGTCGTCCATGTTGATGACATAAGCTCGAATAGATCTGTTTTCGTTGAGGAAGTTCATATTTTGCACACGGTACTGGATTTCAAACAACTGTGTACGAGCTGCGGGTCAGAAGATAATGATGATCCCAGATATTCGTTTACAGAGGTAATGAATTCACACCTGACTTTTACGAATAATGGAAAGTCTCTGTAGTCTGCTGCACTAGAGCTTCAATAGTTTTCGATTGGGCGTCTGGGCTTTTTGTTTTTTTTAGTCCTGACCACTCAACACAACCTCTATCCCACATGATTTGGCAAACAAGCTCAAATATAAAAAGTGAAGATTGTTTTTAATCGACTTTTATTATCTGTGTTCGGAGTTGTCGGTGATTTTCCATTTCCACCATCATTGTCTGAAACTCAGCCCTGATAATTATTTTATCCTCGATCGCCACGAATACAGTTTACTGATCGTGTTGAGACAGCTTTGTGCCGCTGAAAGCGGTTCTGAATAGACACGTACTCGTGAATGTAATAGTATCAAGATTAATTTGCTAGCAGAGACACTGGTTCCTATCGATACAGCCCCGAGAATAATTCCAATTGGTATACCTACGATTGTTGTCGTTGCTGTGATTCTAACCACACCAAGACCAACAGCTGCTGCTGCGGCTATACCACAAATGGCATCTACCATTAAACACACTCGTTTGTATTTACAATGAGCGCGGTTCATTTGGTGATTTCACCTAGTAGCTGTTTCCCCACTTCGGTTATTTTTGGACGTGTGTCCAGCACTGACCGCTTCTTATCTGGACTGACCAGTGCTTCTGAGTCCTATATCTTTTGTGTACGCGGGTCCATGAGCACTGCCAGATCTTTGCACGTCTTTTGGGTATGCCGTTCCTTTGTCTTTGTCTCTGCCTACAACGATGACACCATAGGTGATCTGTTTCTGGCTGCCAGCGCAATTGTTCGCTCTTTCGTCTTTGTATGTGTAGTACATGTTGTATCCAGTTTGGATCGAGTAGGTTATAGACACAACCAAGATCGCCCAATCATTCCAACTCGCGCTTGAGAAAGTTGAAACCATTCGGGGATTTCCCGTTCGTTTGTCCGCTCCACATCGCTGTTGCACAATTGCAGAAACTAAATGGTGCTGGGTGTGTCTCGAAATATAGTTGTTGCATATTTGTGGCAGATGTATTCACCTTCTTCGACATTGACAAGTTTGTAGCAATTTGTTTGGTGGCGCTTCCAGGCCTTGCATTTGGCTTCTCAGCACTTCTGAAAATTGGTACATCGAGCCCACACGTTCCTGATAGTTTGGTACTTGTAGGACACGTATCTTGTTCCTAAATATTTCCCTGCCTTTGCTGTTGTGGAACGAACTCGGACCATCGATCTCCAGTATGACGCGCCTGGTTGGTTGCGAGTGGACAATATAGAATATAGACGATTATCTATATCTTTTGTCCTCGTATTTCACGAAATTCTTTCCGCACAATGTAGGATAACTTCGAGACCTTCTGTGACCCAAACTATCTGTGCAGCGCTTGTGCTCCAACCACTTAAGCCCGATCCTTGTACATTGAGAACGACTCGCGATGAAGCAGTGCTATCCTTGTTGCGCCAAACTCCTTGCAACCCAGGCTGCTTGGTGTTTTGAAAGATGTTAATTTTTTTTTTCTGTTTGTTTTCTTGACAATGCCTCGCGGACCATCTCTAGAGCGTGCTTGGAAATTCTGTTTTATATTGCGTGCACAGCCAGAATCTTTTCCAGGTTTTCTGTCTCCTTCTTGCTTTCTTCTAAATCTGGACTGTTCATGTCTTTCTGCTGTCTCATGTCGCCACAGTTCCAACGTACTGGTTGTTCTACACCAGTATGGCTTTTTAAGACGCCAAGTCCAAGATACATATGTGGAATCTGGAAGAAGAAAATCGTGTCTGTTGTATAGCTTTGTAGTGGTGCCAACGAAATACCATCGTCGTCCCTTGCAAATAGATCAGCTCGGTAGATAGGACAGCAACGAAATCCAAACTACGGCATTGCCCATACTACGGCCCACACCCATTTGTCATCGTCTTCGACATTCGATTTTGTGGGTTGTATACGTCTCCCAGACATACGGTTGGTTCTTGTACGTGCGTACCAGGCTATGCAGATTCTGCCATTTGTTCCATTTAATCGATCGTGAACACCAGAGAAATCGCATGTGCATTCGTTGGAGTTGAGTCCATATCCATAGTCGTCATTCAGAATCTACCAAACACGTGTGCAATTGTTCCATAGGAATTTATAACACATCCACGTTTGCTACAAATACAGCAAGTGAATATGTACCCTAATCGAAGTAGTTCTGCGATTCCCATGCGGATCGATCTCCTTTGTTTGTATCGGATTCTATCTGCTCTATTGTCCATCGTACTACATCTCCGTTGTGCTACCATGACCATCTGTTTCCAAAATACAAACGTGTGGTTTGGGATGAGAGCATCCCTCGTTGAGGTTTGCCGCGATGTTTGTCTGCACTGATCCCAGGATATCGGCAACTACTGCGCTAGCAAACCCACTATCGGCAGTTGTACAGATCAAGCTGCCTTTGGTGAATACAAAACGATGGAAGACCAGAAAGTGGCTGCAAATGTGTGCGACCCTCATACCCTTGTAGACAGTCGACGGTGGAGATGCCCGGTACCAGATTGCTTTACTATGCGTTTTCTTGGAGTATATATAGTGATGCCGATGTTCGCGCACGAAGACCCATACTTTGGAATGTAACAGATATTGTTGTAACGCAAGCATCTATTGTGATATTTTGTAGAACATTTGTGGTTTGTATGCCTCGAATTTTCGGAGCTACTTTGTTTTCTATTCTGTATATGCAGGCTACTGTATTTCTCAAATTGTTTGTTAGTAGTACAGTAGGGCGAGATTGGTGTTTGTTTTTATTTTTGGGGTTTGGTTCGGTGTTTGATTTTAGGTCTCGGTGTCTTTGTCTTTGGTTTTGGATTTGGTGTTTTGGTGTTTGGATTTTGTGCTTTGTTTTCGGTGTTGGTGTTGGGTTTTTTGGGGGGCGTTGTTTTGTTGTTGTTGTTGTAGTTTTCGATGTTAGTGTTTGGTTTGTGGATGTTGTTTGTCTGGGTTTGGGTTTTTGGATTTGGTATTCGGTTTCGATAAACTAATTTGTCGAAAACACGCTGGAATTCTTTAAAAAGGAAATAGTATTCCCAAGTCAGGGCAGCTTTGGAAAAAAAATACATTCTAATATGTAATACAATCCTAGCTCTGAAAACTTCACTTTCGTGGATGATTATAGAAAAGTCAAGAGATCATTTAGACAGAAGTGTTTATTTAAATGTATAAAGAGACCCCAAAAATATTAATTACACATGATATATTCATTAAAACAGTAAATTTTCTAAATTAGACAATGCTTAATATGTATTTCCCTGTTAAATCGCTGAGCTGTTCTATGTGTGTTAACACTGTAAGAATAATACAGTTCTGTCTACAAGTGAATTATAATTGTATTATCAAATACTGTGAATATATGACGATAACATCTAAAAATGATTAAAATCAGAAATCAAGTTTTAAAGTCTTTAAATTAAAAGAGCCTTTAAATACTGTGGCTAAATAATGCTAAATTTCCTAAATCCGATTTCATGGCTTACTTAAAAAATGGCATTTTCAAAGGTAAACCAGTTTTTGGACTGATAAATTATCTTTTGTTCCACAGGTTCATTGTACACTGTTTGTAGCCACCATGAAATCGGTAGATTATGATGAACAGCACATTGTATGGTTCTTTATGTATATAAATTATCTTTTAAAACTTTTTTCAGTTACAATAAACATGACATTTGACCTCATGACTCCAAAGTATACTGGCTTCTTTCTTACCACAAATGCAAGTCATGTACGTAGTTTGCCTTATGACTCCAAAGTATACTGGTTTCTTTCTTGCCACAAATGCAAGTCACCCACTTAGTTTGCTCTGGGTCTGTGATCTTGAACTAATGCTAATGTACAGAAACTGTCCTTTATGTCAGTGACTTTGACCACAAAATCTTTAGGGATCTCTATCATCACAAGTGCAAGTCATCCATAAAAGTTTGTAAACAAGAAGGTTGAGAATTGAAATTGTTGCGCAGAAACTATTTTTCTTCTTTCAGTCATACTGACATTGGCCTTTTGACTCCCCTTTTGACCCCCAAATCGGTAGGGTTTTTCTTCATAGATGGTGGACAACTGAAGTTATTGTGCAAAACTGAGATTCGAAGTGGATAGACATTATTACATAAAATGGTAGGTGCAAAACACTTCCTACTAAAAAGTTTTAGTAAATTTACTACATTTCTGGGCACCGAATACAGTAAAGCACTATGAAAAGAAGTTGAGTCATTTGCAAATAAAGGACTGATTTGAACAAATCATTCATGGTATATAACATAAAGGTAATTATAAACTGATGCCTGTAAAACACGCAAGTCCCCACTGCAACCAAAGAAATGGTAAGTGCATAAAGTTTGAACTCAGAGGTCTTGTTATAGATTATCTGGCATTATTTTGAGAAACTGGACTAAAATCAAAGCACCTTGCAATGAGTCACAGACTTCACTTCCGGATCAGCATTAATGCCTCATTACTCACTGCGGACTGTCGCCAAAATACAAACAGAAAACCGCACCATAATGGTCAAATTCTTAAGAATAAACAATTACCGTTAAATCAATATGAGAGAGGAATAAATGGTCTAAAAATAGACTGGGACTACATTCATGGATACTGAAACAGAAGTAATAATTGTGACCTGAGTTCTTCCTAGCACCAAAAACAACCATGTTCTACTGGTTCTCTTGTCACTATATTAAAAATTGCAGAATATTGAATAAGAAATGTAAATCATTCTGACACCCTGTTAAATAGTCGATTTACTCTTAGATATCACGGAACCAATTGAACAACCCAAGTGGGGCAGAGCTTATTAAGAAGAGACAAGGCATTAAGAAATAACGAACGAAACTAGCTGTGATTGGTGAATTATGTAAGAGTTGTCATTGCTCTCAGTCTTGTAAAAGAGGTAATTCTCATGGCAACGTGAGGTTCTATCAATTCATATCTAGATCGTGTTTTGCATTTTCATGATTTTTTTTTTTTTAAATGTGATGTAATCATTGAAAATGTATTTGTTATGACTGGATAACCCTTACTCCTGTTTAGTTCCAACAGAGTTATCTCTCTTAAATGCAATGGAGTACCGGTACCTGGTTCTGTCCTTGTCGTATAAACAGCCTAACATTGCTCTCTAGGTTAGTGTGTGACACGCATGCTGAAGTAGGGTAGAAAGTATATATATTTCACCAAGCATTAACATTGAAAGCTATGGAAAAACAATTAGTACTGAGTTCCGTCTAAAACCCCCAAGACATCCCTAGAAACCCCTAAATACACCAAGACTGTCCAAAAACACCTTTAGTTGCACAGGATAAATGTATACAATTAAATAAAATGCAAAATAAAGAAAAACGTTTCATTTTTGTTTGTTATTGACAAAATTAGTAAAATTACTCAGTCGTCTAATCGTCTAATTATCGAGTAAGATTGGTAGTGGGATTTTTTACCTTGTAGGTAATTGCCAAAGAAAAGAATATTCTGGTCTTTATACAGGCCAGACAAGAGATATGAGAAATACAAGGAAATAAATCTTTAAGCTAAACAACAAAAATCACAAATGTCATTATTTGTTTCCTTCAAATATAATTATTAGATTTCTCTATCTTAACTAAAAACCCATTTAACAGTTCTTCATGTTTCATTTTTTTATTAAATTAAAATTTGAAACTTGCATATTAATAAGGTGTTAGAATTATTATCCCTTTGTAAGCTTTAGCATTTCTAAAGGAAATGTTGAAAAGTTTCTTCTTGATTTTCTACAACAACAAATATTTTTAATTTGGAATGGGACTTTAAATGGTTAGGTGATATTAAAAAGCAAAATAAAAAAAATGATAAAGAATTTTAAAAGTAAAAAAAAATTAAAAACTCTTTGTCATGGATTCCAAAACAAAATTTTGCATGTATGCACAAAAAAGGGAGAAAACAAGAAAAGGAAAACTGGAAGAATATAAAAGAAAAGAAATAAAAATGGCCATTGAAAGAGCGCCTCCTCGTGGTGTGGCCTGGATACATATGGATAAATGTAAAAAAGTAAGTATTCCATTACTTTGCAGCGCATTTGGTATTCATATATCCACATGTAACAGAATGCTCTTGCACAGTACTTAGAATCAGATACACGAACGATAACTCTTTAGTCACTGTGCGGCACTAGGTAGTCAGTTTAAAAAAATTCTTGCATTTTAAATTTTCAATTTTGGGGTATTTATGATTAAATTTAATGATTTTTATTCACTTTGTTGAAGAATTTCAACTATGAAACATATCTTAAGGTCTCTTGGTGTTTTTTCCGAGTCTTAGGGTGATCACCTATAGTCGCTTCCTTGGGATCGCGATACCCTTACCGGGTCCACATTTGGACCTGAACCAAGCTAAGTGTATTGTAGAATTTGGTCTAATTTCTCGGTTTGTAAATTTTCACGCATACGAACAAGAACGAAAATTATATACACTACCAAAACCCCTAAACATTCAACGTATACGTACCTTACGTTCAAGAACCGGCTTTATTATATACTCGCTTTTGTCTCCGTTAACTTTACATTGTCAGAATCGTGCACTATTTTACGATATTGAACACCTTCATATTGCACGCACGTGCACGACAAGTGCGACAAGTGTGCCCAATAATAGTATAGTGTATTAGGATCTACTTTGTAAACAAATCATGTACACTCATGTAGTAGACGCTTTACGTTTTAGTTGGTTAAATTTGTTTCTGAATGAGCTAAAGCAGCAGTTTCGTGGACTACCACATACGAGCTGCTTTGCAATGTTCCGCGTTAACATTTTTGATACAATGTTTCGGATTTAGGCTAGCGATAGACGCCAAATAGGTCATAAAATTACTGTGGCCCCTACAAATCGCACGCAAGTGACAAGGCATAAACGTGTCTTCTTTAGCTGGTAATAAGAATCGCCAAAAATATACATATAATTTTACATCCTGAATTTCCTGAAAATGTACTTTCTTAGTTCTGCAAATCCGAATTACATGAGCTATGTCATGGATTCTAAAGCTTGATTACACACTTTGAAATTGTACTGTTATTTCGACTACATTCCAAGTGCAATAATATCCTCCTTATTGCACTCGAAATGAACATTACATTCCATAGCGTCTTTTTGATAATTACAACTGAAAGAGTTCATATTTTTCCTACTTATGATTCAAAACATTCAATGACAGAACATAAACACACATGCAGATGAGTCAAGACGCTGCTCCCTCGCGGCACTAATCATATGTTACATGTAGAATTGACACAGATAAATCCAGTCCATAATCAGGAAATTTAGTAGAATTGACAAAAATACCAAATTCTATTCATTCCAGACCAAACGGGAAAGTTGTTGCAATGCGCATTCATTCACAATATCACTCTAAATTTCAATTTTAAGTAGTCCAAGACGACAATTTCTTTCGAAAGTGATGTCGACCGCGCGACAAAGTTCAAATTTAGCTGGGCGGAGCTATATGCGGATTAATATTGTTGTTGTGTGCTGATGAATCTGTGCTTGTGTATTTAGTTTAAAATACAGTATAAATTCAGTTACTTTGTTTCTTGTAGTGTATTTTTGTTTATATACTTAAGCCTTTGGTAGAATAAGAAAATGAGCATATAATAAAAAGGTTACTGCATTTGTATGGGGAAATATGAACTCGTTTTGTCGGATGGATATACTGCACTCCCAAGGTCGTGCAGTATATTTATTTGAAAAAATATTTTCCCATATAAATGCAGTAACCTATAATCATTGCAGAACGCTTTCCACTATTGTTAGAACTTAAAAGTACCCGCCAACACAGGTGCCTCTGGGTCCGCCAATGGCAATGATTCCCACCAAGACTCTCTCGCAGGACATTCTTTTCTTTCTCCATTTGTTAAAAGGCGTATTTTGTTAAACGAATAGTTCACCTTCTGCCAGTGGATACATACCACTGTCAGCATAGTGACGTTTCAAACCAAATTCGAGATGTAAACAAGCAGACAACTGCTCAGGTCCTTTTCTGGTTTGTTGAATAGTCTGTTTCAATAAAAACTGTGTCGCCTGCGTCCAATATTTGCAAAAGAAATTAACAACTAAAAAGGTGGAACTGTTGTATACTTGTGATGAAAGAGATGTAACTATAAAATTTATGGAATGACTGAGATTACCGACGACAGTGAACTGCGTCATATCTATTGCTTGAAAAGATAGACTTGCCCATATGGCAACCGCGTTACTAAAGAAACTCGTTTGATTCAAAACGCCAATAACTTGACAGTATTTGGGTTCTGCTGGCGACAATCAAGTTAGTAATTATAAATTGTAGCATAAATGGCGAAGTTTTGTGCAATTTTGATATCCTTGATACTTGTTGTTTTTAAAATCGGTGGGGTGGGGTACAAAAACAAACGGGAGGGTATGTGAATACTATAGCTGCAAAGGTCAAGAGATCCATTTTCTGGCGCGAGAATTTTACTATTGTTTTCAACAAAGAATGGTTCGGAGCCTCAATTTTGCCTAGTTCCGGGCCCCTATGTAGCTACTTCCCATATGAACTCAGATCACAATTATTTTATTCCTATATAGACTCTACATTTGTTTCTCACTCCTGAGGTTTCCACTGTGTCCGAATCCTAACAAATCTTATGTTAATCTAAAGTACCTACATATATGAACTCATGGTGAAGTTCTTCTCGTAGGTTATCAGGCATTTGTTTGAGAGGCTGGACTGTAAACAAAGCAACGAGCAATGGGTCAGAGTCATCACTTACTGATCATAATCAGTGCCTCATTAGTCGCTTTGCACTGTCACCAATATAAAGACAACCACACGGTAATGCTCATATTCTACAATATATACAGTTACCTTTAAATCAATACTAAGAATGCCTAAATCTAATGATTGTATCACCACCAAAATGAGAGAGGTAAAAAGGGCTTTTAAAATACGTGATGTGTGTGGGTTTTTTTTCGCCTTTTAACTTAGCTTTAACAATTTTTCAGTCATCTCACTACGATCTCTGCAGTGTGGCAGTTTATAGTGATATCTAGCACTGGGGCATCATACCATGATGTCCCACCCAGTCACATTATCCTGACACCAGGCCGACCAGCCCTAACATTAACTTCTTAATGCTGAGCGCCTAGCGTGCTGAGCGCCTAGCGAGGCAGCTGTCAGTACCATATTTATAAGTCTTTGGTATGACTCGGCCAGGGTTCGAACCCACGACCTCCCGCATCCGAGGCGGACGCTCTAACCACTAGGCCAACGGAGCGGTCCACTGTCCGTAATAATTCGATGTCTAGACCTACACCCCAATTTTGTCAACCTCGTCCACCTGTTCATATTTGTTTACCAGTTGTTGTTTTTTTTTTGTATTTCTCAGCAGTAAATGAAGAGTGAAAGGCTGGCACTATTCCTTCCTTTCACGAGATTTTTTTTTTTTTTAAAGTGAACGGGTTTCTTTTTCACATGAATGTTTGTTTCATTTCAAAATTGTTTTGGTTGTTTTGTACAACAATATGAACTAAACTCTCTCTCTCTGTCTCTCTCTCTCTCTCTCTCTCTCTCTCTCTCTCTCTCTCTCTCTGTGAAGTTTCTACGAAGATATTTTCTTCGACGTCTGAGTCTCCACTCAAGAGATGATTTCCTTAACAGCCGCGTCCCTATCATATGAAGCGAACTTTATATATCTCTCTCTTTATTTCTCTCTCTCTCTCTCTCTCTCTCTCTCTCTCTCTCTCTCTCTCTCTCTCTCTCTCTCTCTGAAGTTTCTACGAAGAGATTTTCTTTGACGTCTTTGTCTCCACTCAAGAGATGATTTCCTTAACAGCTGCGTCCCTATATCGTCTTGTCCAGACAGCGTGAGGGGGAGCCCTGATTCTGCGAAGATTGGTAACATCATTCCCAATAGGGGAATTTGTAAGCAGGGAGCGAACAATTCAGACTTGCTGGGCGGAAGAGACTCTTAGCCTCTCTCTGACAATTAATGGAGAATTCCCTAAATAAATCTTTAATCAGCCCACTTATCTCCGCACACGCTATAAAAATACTCCCTAACTGATCACTAACACTAACACATGCTATACTTCTGCTAGGAAAAACATCATGCACCCTCCTTAGAAAAAAGAAGAAAAAAACTCATCTTTCTTCCTTAGTAGGTTATTGGTAAAAACCAATATAAGTAAATCTCACAGCCTAAGGAATAATTAGAGTGTCATTTTTTAGACCAGGGTGTAATCATTGCAAGACGGCGACCGTAGTGTTAACTTCTCCATAGGCAAGAGTGTCAGTTTCGAAGCCATGGTATCCCCAGTTACTACTATTAAATCTTACATATCATAAGAAGACAAAACGCAGAAAAATGCACTTTGGACTTTTGACATTGTGGTAATCAGGTATTTCAATTTTGCAGAAACCTATTTCGTGTTTAAAATTATCGTAGGCAGCCCATTTATATGCCTAAAACGAAGGAAGGATTCGCAACTTTGAAGATAATCCTACCGATCATACATCTTTGGTATAGCAACCTCAGCTGTTTATCAAAAACAAGAATTTACTAAATGCATGGAACTATTTTTTTTTACTCGCAAATTCTCAGTCAACCGAAAGGTCAATGAAATAGTACAAATAGCGGAGGTGGTCCATACAGATTGCGGATTTCTTTCTGCGAAGAAATTATGGGCGAAAAAAATATTTTTCTGTAAATTACTACAACGTATACACTTGTGGTATAATTCTGTCTCAAAGATATAGCCGATTTGGTCCAAATACAATGAAACGTGTCAAGCTGCGGCACTGCTTGCTGCACCGTCGCTACTAAGTAAGCTCCTTTACTCTATGGCAATTTATTATCATTTGGGGATATTTATCCCTACGCTGACCATCATGGCGTACAGGTATGTATACTAAAAGTCGAAGAAAACAATTCCAAACACTGTGGTCCATGTATTATTTTTTTGTTGATATTTTCTGATAACTTGCTAAGGCCGATGTAATCTATGTCTTGATTATAATTTAAGATAGGTAAAATGCTTCATTAAAATGTGTTAACCTGATTTAGCAAAGAGCAAAATTAACCATGCTCATTGAAGCACTTCCGCTGTCCAATCATCAGTTTCAGAAGTTCATAAGTTTTGTTAGTTGTTAAGCTCTTCAGTTTCGGAGGTAAGTAAATCTTGCATGTAGTCAGCAATACCATAATACCTAAACGGAAGTGATCAGTTCAGTGGGAACATCATCAGGTTATTTGATCGCATGATTACCGGGTCTAAGTTACCAACAAAACTAAGTACGTCAGCCTAGCGTACAATCTCATGGAGAAAGAATGTTTATGACTTTGTTGAGGTAAGAAAAGTGACAATTAAATAATGGATATTATAGTTTGAAGATTTACTAGCGGTGTACCACATTCCTTTCCTGCAACTCAGTTTAGAACTCCAGGTAAATGAGAAACTGAACAACCATTAAAAGGGATGAAAACTATACCTATACATATTTTATAAATGCACATGAAGACTTAACAATAATGATTCAATGAACATACACAGAATACAGACTGATAAGAAACTCGGATAAACTTAATTAGGCAGTATGGATGTCAACAGCTTGATGTAGATTGTGATATTCGGTTAATAGATCAATGCGTAGCATAGTTTGAAAAACTCACAAACAGGTTTCATTATTACTTTCCGATGTTTAACTATCGTATGGATATTCAGTACCTTTTCCTGATGAATTCAACCAACAGCAACATAAATCTGAAACAATTTAACAGAATTTGTAATAAATTTATAATGACTGGAGATGAATCAATAGGAAAAATAAATACTTGGTCGATATTGGATCTGAAGAACGTAAAACCCAACTTCAGAGAATTTGAGAACTAACATCTGCTGATTTGCCAGATATAACCGTCATTGTAATTACGAAGTAGGCACCGCTGAATTCTGAAGGAAATTTGGCAGCTAATGGAACACGAACTGACTTATTGTTTGCTAGTTAGTAATAATCTTTCAAGAGAAGGAACAGAATGATTAAATCAAAATTTCAGATCTCATGTCGTATGCATCATGGATGCATACTTTTAGAATAGAATCTACTACATAGTTCATTTCGACTGTTCATTACATTGTTATAATTTAGTTCGAAAAATGTATTATTTGAGTAAACAATATTAAGATTAAGATGACAATATCAAGATAATATTTCACCAATAAATTTTAAATTCAAACGCTAGAT